>JANPWX010000387.1:0-60362 GCA_024734555.1 Trochalopteron elliotii
CTGTCGAATCCCATGGAAATCTCTCTTCAGGAGCTGGAGTGCATTTGCCAGCCCCCATGCAGCTCGTGGTATACACAGTGAGACACTAGATGAAGTACATGAGAAAAACTAAATATATATCCTGTGTTCTATCAGCCATATCCTTTGTTTTCATCTCCCTTGACTTTATTTAAAACATTGGGGAATTCTGGGCAGTACTGGAGTGCTAAGATGGATTTCACACTACACTATCAATAGCTTGAATGAGTCAGGCACTCACAGTGAGAGTTTTAAAAGGAGCTGTAAAGCTTCATGCACTTCAGTAGCAGTTTTGGCACTGATTTCAATATAGCCCAGCACAAGCCTTAAGAGATTTTTGATGGATGTAGCATGTGAACAGAATATCATACAACAGCTACACAGCTACAAATCATATCTGAACAGGGACTCATCTGAACAGGAATGGATAGTGTAAATCTGGAAAATCTGAAGTGTACTTTGTGAGCAAATGTTGCCTTCTTAAGAGCTGGACTGAATTTACATGGTTTTCATCCATGGTTGAATACCTGAGTAAGCACTGAACAAAAAAATGCTAAAAGCAGGAGAGCTCAGATGAACAAACCTGGTAATGCTTCTGCTCCTCACTAAAAGCAACCAGAATCACTGAAATGAACAGATTCAGTACCACAAATGTCATAAAAATGATGCAGGATCCAATCAAGAAGGAGCCTAAAATTGGATTGTAGTCCAAGACCTGTATAATGCAGAAGGTAAGACATCAAAAAAAACAAACAAGAAAACATGCATACATACCTGCATACATACATACAAGCAGTTAAGACCCAATAAGAAGCCTGTCACCTTGAAAATCCTGTGTCTATTCAATTATGACATATGTATTATACACATATCTACATTCTCTACTCTAGTATTGTCCTTTGTTGATATGATATAGTACAAAGACAACAGAATATTTTATATATGTGTGTGTGAATATGGGCAATTTTGGGGTTTTTTTAAGTATTTGCATTTGATTGTAATGGTGTGACAGTTTCATATGAAAGTTGACAAGCCTGGAAAGCTGTTTATCCACAGAACAGCTGAAGCTTCCTAATGCCCCAGCTTTCAAAATAGATTAAATCCCTGTATGGATTTCATTTCTTTTACTGTATGCTTTACAAAGAAGCACAGTCAGACTGTCAGAGACACTTATAAACCAAGGGTTGTGAAAAATAAAACCACTGATTTTCATATAACCTACAACATAGGAATATATTTTCATGATTATCATGATTGGGATGTAGAGGTGAAAATGTGCCAAATTACTGATCTTCAAAGCCACCCATATCCTATTGGATCCATGGTCTAAAAACATGCATCCAGGGGGTCTTCACAGCCAGAGATGTCCAACAATTATCCACAAAGAAACGTTCAAAGGATGTTGAAATATTTGAAAGAATTTAAAGAATAACAAAAAAAATTAACATGAAGTTCCCTTGTGGAAGGCCTTGCCTTTCTTGGGAAGATAGAGGGGGTGTTCAGAACAAACACAGGGCTTTGCTCACATTTCTATCCGTAGCTTTCTAAGGAAATTGCTCAAAACTTTTTTGTTATCAATTAGTAACATCTCTAGTTGAAATGTGAGCAGGTTTCTTAATGAAAGGTTCATTATGAACCTCCTCGTGGTCAAAATAGGACATGAAAGAAGTTTCACTTGATGTCTCTTGCTCAGAAAAGGTGGCTGCCTTAGGGAGCTGTGGATCTTGCAAAATTAGATTAATGTTTAACACTAATTGAAAGTCCTTCTATTTGCTGGGTCAAAGCATATTTGGTAGCTGAGATGCCAATTGTCCAGCTGTAACTTCTCAAAATTAGATGTGGTACCTCCTCATAGTTGAAGATCCCCAGCTGAAGACTGACCATGGTCTCTGCTGAATCAAAGAGAGTTTTGTAGGAGTAGAGCTTCCAGCCAAATATCAAGTTTGCCTGCAGGGGACAGAAGTCATGTCTTGTGTCATGATCAGACAAAATGTAAAACGTGTTTAGCTTGAAGACCTTTTATCATGAACACGAGAATGTCTTACATCTGCTCAGGCTGCCACTAGATATGTAAAAAAGGTAATTATTTCCCACTTATAAACTAGTCTAACAGAAAATGGCACTTTCTGAATGCTCCACAACTTGAGCTTTATCTAGAAAATCTTGTTTCCTGTTTGCTCTTTGTCACATCTATTACACATAGAAAGTCCTTATTTTTCAGCTCAGTGTTTGATTTTTCACTAAATTTCAGTTTGCAAAGACAAGGAGTTGTTTTGACTTCTCTTTCACTCATACAGAAGACTTGGGCTCCAAGCTGCTAAACTAAGATTTAGACAGGAATTAGACATTTTCACATGGCAAAACTGTGTTGCTTTTAGCATCCAGGAATGGCTGATTTAACCCAGCAGTACCTGGAAGCAGACTGCAGACAAGAGAAAGCACCCTGGTACTCACAGCAATGGAATAGGCAAGGAACATGATTGCAATAACAGTGATGAATCCAGAGATATCACCCCATGCCCTCCTTAGTGTTGAAGTGATCATGTTCAGCTTAGGGTTGAGCCTCAGCAGATGCCACAGTTTCACTGTGGAGAGAAGCACCAGGAATGCAATCAGGTAGCCAAGAACTGCATCAGCTCTTGCTGTTTCACTGAAGCTTATGGAGCTGTTAGGAAAAAAAAAAAAAAAAAAAAGAAAATACATAATATTCCATGCACACAGAATCCTTTGAAGTGCATAAATAGATATGCTGGAAAAGCCCCCCTGGGCTGGGGTTTCAGTGGAGACCTAATGAGCTCCTGCTTGAGTGTTTCCACCTGCACTTCCTACTGTGTGCACACAAAAAGCTCAGTTATGGATGGATAAGATTTTTAAGGAGAGGAGGTCTAGGCTGTAGCCCAAATTCTGCTCATTATCCCATGATTCTATCATCTCTTTCCTATGTGACCATTTTTTAAAAGATGCTATAATATTCCATTCTGTACTAAATATTCCATTATTGTCCTCTAACCAATAGCTTTTTACAACAAAGAACAAGATTATGTGCTTTCTGGGTGGGTGTCTTGTAGCACAAAGGCTTGTTGGTTCACAAGAGGGTGATGCAGACAGGAAAGCAGGAGCTAAAAAAGGGAACTTAGTGCTCAAGTCTGCCAGATTTTATTAGAGCAGTATCAAAAGATATTGATAAAAAGCAGTATCAAATCCTACTGCTGACACAAATCTCAGCCCTGACACACTTACAGGCTTCATGAATATATAGCCATCTAGGATAGCAATATCTAGCACAGACAAGGTGCTATCTGGGAAGAGGAAAAATAGATTTATTCCTGCATAAGTAGCAACAACAACAGATGCACTAAATAGCATTAGTACTTACTCCTCCTTGTGCTCCTGGTAGTAGCTGATGTCCCGGGCCCCAAGGACTGTCCGTTTCACAAACACTGACAGAGCACTCCAGCTGATCAATATAATGGCCATCTCCAGGAGATTCCACTTGCTGTGGAAGTATCTCCATCTCAGACTCTTCAGCAGCTTTCCCTGTGAGGAGTTTTACTGTTTCAGTCTCATGACTCCATATCATACCATGCATCTCTGAAGATTAGGGCAATGCCCTCCACAATAAAGCAGACTGCTCTGCATTAATGAAACTACATCTTGCACTAGTTTCTCATTATCTTTCTCAAAAACAGCATCCAAGGCAAATAAAGTGCTGCCTTCCTATTATTTAACACTGACACTGTACCTGATTCAATCTTCCATTGGTGTAGCAGCATCAGCACTACTGAAGTCAAGAACAGTCCTAAAGCTTTTGCAAGTGAAATCAGCAGGCACAAGATAATGCTCTCAGCCAAATTTTCCATTGGCCTCACCTGTACTATCATGTAGTAAACAATAAAGAGGAAATAAATGACTTCTGCTGCAACCACAAAGATGTGGAGGCTGTTGGTGTAGGGGTAGAGCCGGACACTTTGCAGCTCCACACTTGTGAAGAAGGCCCCTAAAAAACAAACAGGGGTCACCTCAGGGCTGGTTTTGTTTTTATTCAAACGGCTCAGTTCACCAGTAAGACTTCTGCACTTGCTTTCACCTCACCATGAGGCTGAATCCAACACTGAAATGATTTAGACTTCACTATGTGATTAACCCTATAAGGGTTTGAAATTTTCCTCAAACAGGAATTTCAGAGTCAAGGCTTTGGGAGTGGTAGTACTTGTCTGCTTGAGTCTTGTTTGATAGAACAACAGTAATCCCAGCAGGACTGAGTTTGAATAGGACTGCAAATGCAGAAATACAGCAGAAGGACTTGGAATTTTTTAAAGAGATGAATCTCATTCTAAACCCAAAATGAGCTCAGTTTGGGCTTTTTCCAGTACTTGGACACACCCTAAGGAGGCTGCTGCTCAGATCAAATGTTTTCCTATAGCCTTTAAACCAGAGTGTGCTTTCACTATTATCTTTGTTGTGTCCAGATTATGTATGACATGATTACATAGCTGTACATTAGAAGTCATCTGGAACAAAAAAGACAGACTGTTATTTGCATTTTTTTCCTTAATATTGTATTGATTAGCTGAAGTGATTAGGAAACAGAATTTTTCTTGTTCCTGTTGTGTAAATACTCGAGATCAAGTTTTAGTACCATGTTTTCTTCATCAGCAGATGACCATAACACAAACAAACATAAGATATTCCATTATGGTCTATATTACTGTGATGCTGCATTTTTCCTAAATGGTTTAGAAAATTTGCATTTTCTCATTATTAGTTTTATTAATACACTTGTCTTTTCTGAAGAAAGAACTAGGAAAACACTGATAGTGTGTAAATCTACCTTCTGTAGGTGCATTGCTTGCTGTCTTCAGAAATGTGTAACTTAGGAAAGGCTCTCACCTAAAGCATTGCTTTCAAACATCAGGCTTATGATGCAGAAGAGGTTCACGTTGGCATTGTAGACTGTAAATTCAACAAACACTGCTCTTGTGAAGGTGTCAAGCCAGACATTGTTGAAAAGGTACTGGAGAATTCTGCCAAAAGAACGTGTAGCCAGTGATCTAATTCATACAGAAATGAGGCACTATCACATGGAGGATGCACTGCTAATTTACAAAAACACAAGTGGTACCTGGAGGCATTTTTAGGATCAGTTCCCAGGTGAATGACATATCCCCCTCCACTGTAGACAGCAAGTTTACCCCAGCTGGGGTGTCCTCTCAGTTTGGACTGACTCTGATACTGCCATGCTGAGCTCAGGTCAGAGGAGTTATCAAAGACTGAGGTATTCCAGTGCTCCCCATAAACTGATGTATCTTCTGTTTGTAGGGAGTATGGAGCATGGCACTGCTCAGCTATGTGCTGGAGTCTGGGAGAAACAGGGCAGGTGTCTCCTTTCACTCTTACTTGGCGAATTCGAGCACTACCCACCAGCTTGGAGTTGCCATCTGTAATGAATCCTAAACAGGAGATGGAAAAGAGCAGCACTGGCAATATGACAAAATTAATACTATTTCTTCATTTCATTTATGATTCACTGATTCATTTATGTTTTGCCATATATTATTTTCTTGGAAACACTGTGAGCAAAATAGTCATGAAAATGAAACCCTCATGTTGATTTGAACTGAGTTCTTAAACATTCACAATAACAGAGTTTTGTGTCACCCCCACCTGTATTTTATACAGAAGGAAAGTGAGGCCTGGGGGAGAAAAGTGACTCACCTCCAGTCCCATAGAGGAGTAGCTTTCAGCAGTGTTCATGTGGTCTGTCATGTCCAAAGAACACTCTGCTAATATATTCCAATATTTACCCTTAAATGTTGTCTGGAAATTGGGTCATATTTTACTGGATATGGCTAGATAGAAACATGCTGATACTGCATAATTTGCCTTCACATTACCCAAGTCGTGATGCAAATAACTCTCCTGAGGAAAAGCTTTATGGTGCCACCTGTCTGCCATTTTTCTTTTTTAATGGAAAGAAAGGTGTGTAAAACTGAGGATATATCTGAATATCTGGGGTAAGTAATGTAAAATGTGAAAAATTTAGCATTGCAGTGCAGAACTTTTGGGTTAGATTAAATATAAGGAAAATGTCAGGGGATGTTTAACTTGGGGTCAAGCTGTGGGGTTTCGTTATCCACTGGTATTCACATTATAAGATTCTTTGCTAGCCTTACAGTCCGTTTCTCCACTCAAATATGCAAGTTAGTGTTAAGTATAATAAATAATGTTTCTGAATCTGGCAAGCTGAAGGGAAACAATGTGACTCTGCACCTTTATATGATCCATAAAGATTTTTGAGTAAAGTTGTGTTCGCCCACGTGAAAAAATCCTGGTAACTGTAGACATCCTGGAATCCATCTGTAAAGCTGTCCTCAATGTGTTTGTTTAAATAGTAGGAATTGGGATCTCTCTGCCCATAGGCAACCAGTAACAGCATCCATAAAAACCCCAGATAGGCTGGAAAAAACCAGGAAGAGACAGCACATGTGAGCTCAGAATTAACAATGTTGTTCAAAATAGATTGCATGAATGATTACTGCTGTCTGCACCTGTTAGGCCAAGGAGGTGCTTTGTAGACTCTGAGTGACCAGTGCTAATGAATGCACCCAAGATGCTTCAATGTGCTGCAGTTTAAGTGTTTCACACTTGGAATATGAGAAGCAGTCAAGAAGAGAAGTGGGAAGGCTGAATAGAAGTAGTCATGGCAGCTCCAAATAAAATGAGTAGTCTAACTTTGTTCCAAGTGAAGTTGAGGTAATTTTTTTTGGCCATTCATTTTAGAGGAAATAAAACAGGGGCATAAATCATTATCTATAGATATTATCTGCTTTTAGAAAGATGGCCTCCATCTGCTCTTTGATCTCGACTTCATTTAACTGTTGACCTTTTATTCTTTCTGCTTTTTTTTAATCTCTGGTGTTTGTGATGTGTTTCTTTACCATAAAATGAAGCCACACTTTTATCTCCAGCTAACATTGCCACCTCCCTGCAGCTCCAGCTGCCATGGAACAGCCTGCCTCTACATCATAATGGCTGGCAGAAAGCTGAAGATATGCCAAAACTTTGTCACCCAAGAGAACAATATTTTCACTGATGTAAAATTACTGATGAGTATTACTGAATAAAACAAGATAATCTACATATGGGTAATACCCAGGATTTCTCTGATGAGGGCAAATGCTTTCTGCTCCTTCATGCAGCTGATTTTCATTTTTTCCACATCAGCAGCAGGAGGTGGCCGGTAAATGTTGCTTCTGCTGTCCCTTCGGACCCCAAAGAGAGGGCGTGAATCACCTGTGAGGGAGAACAATGAACCCTGGAATTAGTCAATTGATCATCCATGTCCAGCTTTTTGTTTGTTTGGACTTTCTAAGGAAACCTTTCTATTTAGTGCTTTCCCTCAGGAATACAGAGGATGTGATTTAAACAATTACTACAGCAATTGTAAGGCAAACGGTGGGGAGGGAAGGAGCTCACAAAAACTGTTGAGTTTAGGACCAGGTGTGGTCCCGATGTCCCTCTCTAGGCTGAGCATCTCAGAAGGTGCTGTATTCACAGTCTGAGCCTGAGCAGGGGGGAAGGTGAAGATCAGATAACTTTGCTGTGCTCTAGGATTCCTGTCTGCTAGTGAAGGCTTTATTTAGATATGATTGTGACTGCAGGACCCACTGTTCAGTTTAGGGGAATAATACAGATAATTGTGGCTGTGGGAAAGTATGTGACCTGACAACATCCATATAGGGCTTAAAGGATCTGGGAAATTTCTTTTGTGAGAGGTTTTAGTTATGCTTGTCAGATAAAGAGCTACCAGTCTACATTTTTTACTGGTCACTTATTTATTTTCACTAAGCTGTGGAATAATTACAGGTTTTGTTGCAAGCCAGTTGAGCTTAGTCACATATTCATTCATAAAGCACTCCAAAAGCTTGGAGAATTCTGCACTTTCTTTAACAATTTTTAACTTTGCAGGCAGTTACCTGGTGCAGATAAAGGCCTATCAATAGCTGTGTTTTCTTCATCCTCATGTTCCACCTTCTTCAGAACCAGAGCAAAAAAAGCAGCAAATCCCAGCACCTGAAAAGAATCAGCTATAGACTCACCATATTCCTATTTCATATAAAGAAGCCTTTGGCTTCGATCTGGATCCCTTTGGATCCAAGCACTCCAGGAAAACAATTGAGCTCTGGGTTTGTTGAACCCATGCAGCTGAAGCCCATAAACAAGAAAACAGAGCACAGTGCTGGGCTTTGTCCAGCTGAACTGATTTTGTGACACATCCTCACTAGTCAAAAACCTCATTAAACTCTGACAAAGCAAGGGAGATGAAACTAATGGAGTTAATGTCAGCAAAACCCAACAGAACTCTGTAAATCACCTGCCTGCTCTTGTTTTGAGGGCAAAAAAGACTTCTCATTTTATGTCCTAAATCCTGTAGCTCTTTAGAACATGTTGCATTGTCTTCCTGCAATGGCAGCAGGTGAGTTCACCTGAGCCAGGGGTTGTGTTTCTGAGGCTCTCACCTTTAAGGGCTGTGTGATGAAAAGGCTTTCCAAGAAGGAGATGACCATGGAGATGAGCCACTTGATGGAGTTCTCCTTGCCATAATGGAGCCCATAGAGCATGGTAAAGAACCCAGACACACCACTGGTGGCTGCCACAAGGAACCAAGCAATGAACACAAACCACCAGGGCAGCCCTCTGGGAGAGGAACTTTTCTTGTCATCACTGGACGAGGTTGGAGTATGGGACCACCTTGAGAGTCAACCAGAAGAGAAAAAAATCAGTCTGTGATGGAAGAGGAACCAAAATCTCAGTCATCTGGTTCACTGGGAATAGGCAACATCTTATGATATAAAACCAAAATATCCTTTTAATTAATACAGTTATATAGGATATATGGATACCAAAAAAGTACAGTGAGAAAAAAGAATGAGGAAGTGTGCAGACATCAGCTAAAATCAAAATAAATGTGATGGGGTTATTTACTCCTCAGTTCATTCATAATTGAATCTCCAGTAGAACTATTGACAAAGCTATGAGTGCATTTAAGCTGCTGAATGCATCTCTTGTGATCACCATAATGGCCAAGTGACGTAATTAGTGCAATTGTTGTCAATACTTCCAACTTAATTATCATATTTCACTGAACTATTTTTGTCTGCTTATTAATTTTTCTTTATCCATACATTATAAGAGACTTCTGTGACTTTGGAGCTGGGTGATTATCCCAGCCCTTTACTATCACATGGCACTGTATTGTAACTTTCCACTTTGGAGGCAAAAATGACAAACAGCAATGATCTGTCATTATTGCCTTTGTGTGCAGCTCACAGTGCATGGAAATTTCTTTGTAGCTCCTGCAGTGGTATAATTGTAAGACTTATTTTTACAGATGTAATAATAGTTATCTAGCACATGTTAATCAGTAATTATTTGGGCTCTGTCATCCTGTCCAATTTTGAATTCATGACCTGAATTTACTTATACTGAGAATGAGAACTGGGTTACCCCTCACTGCTGGATGCTGATGAGCAGATTTGGTTCTCCAGGAGGTTTTTCATATGCTGAACCTGACAAACAGCTTGTGTGTAACTCTGAGGCATCTGAAATTTATGGGGCCCCAGTAATTCCAGCTCCATCTCTACATGCTGGAGTTGCATGTGCAAGCAGCGATGGTAATCACTGTATTTCAGCTGGTCACAAATTCTCTTCTCTGGAGTTGGACTTCTTGTTTTTTCTGCAGGCAAAGAATTATTTATTTATTTATTGAGAAAATAAATAGTCCCTGATTAAACCACTGTTCAATACAAAGGGTGGTAGAACTGGAGCTAAAGATCATGAGTGTGATGAAGACTAACATTTGAAGGGACATGTCAAAGCAGCTTTAGTACTAGAGCTTAATGCTCTTCTGCTGGAGTGGCCTTTTCCAGAAGGCAACTGAGTTAAACAGCAGTCCTAAAAGCTTAATAGACAGGTCAGATCAGATCAAATGTTATTTTGTTCATGGTGTACCTGTGCAAAATTAGTAGCTTGGAAGACTCCCTGGAAAAGTGACATGTGAGTCTTAATTAAATCAGTGAGATTTTTTATTCATATAGTCTTGTTAATTTAGAGTCAGACTGAAAGAAACAACAGCACAAGGCCAAGAAGAAAAAAAAGGAGCACAGGTCAAAGAGTTTGTGAAACAACTGATATTTGTGAATCTTTTCATTTGTAGATGCTGATCCAGCTCCCAAGCCAGACTGGGAGCAAACATTTGATTCTACAGAATAAGAAACAGAGTTGTCTTTACTTAGATGGGTGTTCAGTGGTGCAGTGAAAGAACAAGAAGCAATGGGCACATCTTAAAACATGGGAAATTTCTGAACATAAGAGAAAACATAGATATTGCACACTGGAGTAGGTTGCTCAGAGAATTTGTGGAGTCTTCATCCTTGGGGACATTCAGCATCTGACTTGATCTTGGGCAATCCTGCTCCCACTGACCCTGTTCTGAGCAGCATGGTGGGATCCAGAGATCCCTTCTAACCTCAGATATTCTGTTTCTGTTGTTGCCTTTGAGAAAGAATGTAAGAGCAGCTTGGGTCATCACATCCAGTGCTATCACCATTTTCATTGCAAGGGTTTCACAGTGTATTATTTACCTTGGACATCCACAGCACTCAATGTGACAATTATAGGGCCATCCTTCTTGCTCTCATCATAAAACCCTTGCCCAGCTCTGTTCTGCTGACAGATGATGTCCTCAACCAATGACAGGAGTGTGTTGATATTAGTTGATTTTTCAAGGTCTGGTGCTGAGGTGAGAGATGGAACCTTCAGGGCTTTAAAGAGTGAGTTGGCAATCCTTCTTATGTCCTAGGAAAGAGAGCAGCAACACAGCAGTGACTCTGGCTGCAGTGGCTTAAGCTGATGTGATCTGACAGTACCACTGGCTGGGAGCTGCACCAACTGCTAAAATCTCCAGAATGGATAAGAATAGCACATCCTACAGTGCTGGATGTGACAGGCAGATTTCGGGGTTCAAAAGGTTCTGCCTGAGGACCTAAGCTGAGAAAGATGTGGTCCATGATACCTTTTATCTTCACTGTCTTAGTGTTTGCTTTAACTCCTGAACACAGTGATTTGGTCACACACAATAACTGTGCAAGGGCGGGGATGTTCAAAGGCTTAATGAAGGATTACATTTAGGTGGGCAAATGAATGCCTTGCACCGGTGGTAATTGGCTTTTCTCTTCAGACAGGCTGAAGGGCATCGGAACAGGGAAATTTGTGGAGCTGGGGAAGCAGGCAGTGTGTGGCAGCAGAGGGCAGTGCAGGACTCACTGGGACTTGCCTTTGTCACAGCCTCTGGAGTGAGAGAGGCAGCCTGGGTGGCCCCTGGGGCGGGAGGCAGGCTTGGGGACACTTGGCCATTCTTTCCCGGCTTCTTCTCTCTGCCCTGCTGGGCTGGCCGGGGTCGTATGTTCCTGAAGATCTGCACAATGAGCAGGTTGATGGGGAACATGAGGAGGGAGCTCTCAAAGCCAATCATCACTTCCTGCCATGTGAACTCGATCTTACCTGTCAAGGTCAAACAGAGGAGAGAAGGAAAAAATAACCCCAGGCAAAATAAACCCTCAAGTCTCTCTCTTGTGAAAAAACCCCCATTTATTCAACTCTTGCTTTCAGATTCTGCTGTCTCTCTATTTGCCTGCCCAAGCAATGGTGAGGATTGTTACCCAAATCCATTTTCTGCTCAGCAGGGTCCTTTGGCACCCCCCAGAACATGATGCTGGTCAGCATGGTGCAGAGGAGCAGGGAGAAGCAGCAGGACACACGCTGGGCTCGCGTGAAGGAGCTTCGTGGGGAGCGGCTGAAAACAGAGTACCAGATGTGCCCATCCTGGAAACCCCTGGAGGTCCTCATGAAAAACAGATTGCTGGGAAGGAGAAGAGGGAAATCAAATGGGTATGTAGAAAGGAGAGGGAAGAACAAAGCCCTAGTTCAGGGTCCCAGCCTGTTGATGCTTCTAGACACTATCAGCAGAAGTAATAACTAGGAGAAATTATCAAATATCATGGCTTGATCTGCATGGAATGGTCATAGCTACTTATGTCCTTCCCTTTTGGCCACAGCATAGAGGGAAAGTGAATAGTTCCTATTTAAATTGTTAAGAAAAGTACACCTAAGAGAAGATGTTTGGGTTTCTGTAGGTTTGTCAGGCTATTCTTCTTTAGCACCAATATTTTCAGTATGGTATTACTGTTAGGGTAGTGATTAGATTCATGTAACATCCTCCCTCTCTCCCTTGTTCAGAGCCCTTTAAGGACAGTGGAAAGACTTTCCTTGTTTTCATTTTTTTTCTAGGGCTTTGGTCTGTATTTTTCATGCTTATTTTTCCAGACTGACTGCTATTAAGAGTAAAAAAAATCCATTAAATAGGAGGTACCTGAATTGCTTCATGTCCTGTTCTGTTGCTACTGGGAACACTTTATCTAGGACACATTCTCCAATATCAATGGCTAGCCAAGAGTTACAGAGGAAGTACCATTTCTGATCCCATGCCAGATCATGGACTAATACTCGATTCACATACCTGTTGGAAAAACACACAGGGGACAGTCACATGTCACTGAGTGTGTAAAATCCAGAGCTCAACAAGATTTTGGAGGACAAACTCTGGCCTTCAGCTTCTTAGGGTGACTAAACGGTAAGGCACAGGACATATCCCATCCTGTACTGGACATGGGATATGGGAAGCCCTCTTGGTCCTGCAGTTTAGGCTATGATTTGGTCTATTTAGTTGCAAAACTAGAATTTAACACTTCTTTTCCTTCTAGAACTGCAGAAAGAATAATTTTCAAGCGCTAGAAGGGGAAAGCTCTTGCCATTATAAAAAATTATTTGTGGATTTTTACTTCTCAGCATCTCCAGGCCTCCACTTACCAGGAGGGACTGTCCCCTGAATTATCATGCCACAGTCTAATACTCTGCAGTTCCCCAAGAGGGAAGAAGGTACAGAGGAGGAAAACATCCACTCCTCCACGTTCAAAGATTGGTGTATCAGGATCATTTAGATGGTGGGGCTCACTCTCTCCATCCAGTCCATAGAGAGTGAGAGTCACCTGGAAAATAAAAAGGCAAAATGAAGATTTGCTCATCTCGATCCTATGTGTGATTATTTCTCTTTTCATCAAACCTAAGGGCTCTCTGGCTCAGACAGTGCATTTGAGCTGTCATGTTTCATAGCCTCAGGTGCTTCATTATTCATCCAGTTCTCTAAGCAAATAAACTCTCCTCCCACACTGTGCCACTGATACCTTGGAGGTTGTGGCTGCGCCACGGCGGTGTCCTGTGAAAACTGTCACAAGGTAACGATACTGAGCAAAGGGGTCATTGTCTTCCAGGACTGTGATTTTCACCTGCAGAGCCACACAACACGAGCAGAGTGTTAGCTGTCCTGCAAGGACAGATTCCTGAAAGCTGTGAGTAGGAATTTGTGATCTTGTGAACAATGTTTACTTACCAGCAAACAGAGAAATACAGGGAAAGGAGTAGGATTGGTTAAAGACTTCCTATTAAAACAGGCTAGGCATGGTGGGAATTGGCCTGAATACATTGACTTTATCAGCTGGAGACTTACTTTGGCATCATCCTGGATGTCTTTCCTTCGAGCCCAAATAACTACAAGCACATATATCAGAAAGATGCATCCTACAGTTGTCACCACCACAGGATTGTCCACGAATGTAGCAAACATCTGTGCTGTTCTGCTGACATCTATGGCATTGGGTATGACAAAGAAGGAGCTCCCAAAAAAGGTCAGATGGTTGCAGAGGCACTGTGTGCTGCTAGGATTTGTTTTTGGTCCTACCTGAAACCCAGAAAAGATTCCTGATAAAACATCTGGCTTCAAAGTATTAGATGACTTACCAAGCAAATGAAAAGACAGTGCTGAGATTGGTAAGTTAGTGTAGAGAGCTGCTGCACACCAAATTGTTCAAGTTCCAATAAGGAATTAATTCTAACACCTAACCAGCAACAGGCATTACAATATATTATGGCCTTGTCAAATGGTTCCATTTCTTCTTATATAGAAGTTCATCCCAAGAAATAGAAATGGGAAAGTTGTTTAAAGGTTAGTTCAATATGACAAAACTTCTAGAGTTTATTAAAACATCTCAGAATGACCTTGTTTCATGGTGTCAGTTACTACACGATGGTGGTTATGAGGGCTGGCTTTGAAGTGTGTAGCAGACACTTTGTTTTGTTTTGCTCTACTTACATGACATCCATAACTGTTCCAGCCTCCTTGGTGCTCGTCCCAAAACACACAGCGGGATGCAAAGCAGGTGGCATTTATAGTTAACCCATTGTAGACTGTTGAATCCATTCCCATATCTTGTAAAACCATGAAATAGTAGGTTCCCTCTCCAAAAATGAGTTCTTCTGGGCTGAGAACCCAGCTGTTTGTCTCACCTTGAACATAAATATTTTTGTTTCAATGTATATATAGCAAGGCTAATTCAGAAGTGTGCAGCTGTATGACAGGTAATAAATAAACCAAAGAAACAGGTGTGAAATCATTCTTGGCAACTCATTCATTGATCAAATCATCCCAATCTTTGCTCCTCTTAATGAACACTTTATTCTAGAGATTGGAACTTTGAAGCATGAGGTTTCTTTCCAGCTAGACACCTGAACTCATGGTCAAGGCTCATTCTGCACGTTCACGGGTCACAAACCACTTATCTTACCTCCAGAAGTTTTCTTACAGAAGAGATGATTTTTCATATCATAGTTGGTTTTATTGGGGTGATAACCATACCCCAAGTAAAGTATTAGTGGAATATCATGTTCAGATTCCAGGTGGATCACTATAGATGTGTTTTCTGAGGTAACATTGACCTGAAAAGTGCTATAATTGCCCAGATTCAACAGAATCTTATCTTCCTGAGTTGCTGAAAGCCTTGGTAACATAATCTGTTTTTAAACAGAAAGACATAGGTTTAAATACAGAAAAGCATTTTTCTTCTCAGCATGCAGCCACATGCTAGATTATCTTTTTTCATAACATCAGGAGAGCATGGCCAGCAAAAATATTACTTTCAAAGTAATTTTCTTGATTCTGTCAACTAACCTCTGAAAAGTTAATTTGAAATCTGTGTAGACTCATCATAAAGCCTATGACCCTTAGTGCATTTCTGAACTGAGAACTGCAATTATGACTGAGACATTGGCTGCATGAAGTGTGTGTATGAATGATTTAGGTGTCAGTTTATATGTGAGCTAGGAAGCCAAAGAGTAGTACAATAAATACAGTGGTTAGATGATGAAATCAGACTTCACATTGTGCTTTGGGATGACTGTAATCTGGAATCTATTTCCACAACCATTAGCACTCTTACATTCATTTGAAGAAAGAACAAAATGCCTCCTTTTCAAGAAAAGACAAAAATACTTGTTATTTCATTCACCACATAACACAAATCCCTCCATCACAACTACAAACAGTATCAGCCCATTAGCTAATGTAATGAACACTACCAGCATTTGTGTTCACCTCACAAATGATAACAAATGACAGTTCATTAATGGAGAAAGGGAAAAATGGGAAAAGAGGGTGAGCATTAGGAAATAGTGGATTTACCTCAATGTTCTCTTTGAGGTTGCTGACTGGTATGATCAAACCATCCAGACCAGTTAGACTTAGACCTCCCACTGTTCCACTGATGTCAAAACTGCCATCACTGGAGAAAAAGGGATTCATGGCAAAGCTCACCATCTGTTAGAAGACAATAACAGTCAGACAACTGAGCTGTTGTCAATATTTCATTTTATTCACACTCTGAATTGCTGAATAGTGAAAGCTTGAGCTCAGACCCAAATAGAAGTCAACTTCCAAGAAGTCTGCATCCAGATTTAAATAAGATATACCTTATCTCTAAGGTGGGTCTATAATCTTGAAAGTGATTTTCATTCTGAAATGCATACTTTTTTGTTTCCATACACTGTGACACATTTTTGGCAGAGTTGGAAAATGTGCAATGAAAAAAAAAAGTTTACAGACATTTTAGGGGTCTCCTGAGAGGGTCAAACCAACCAGAGAGATCTTCAGAAAATTTTTTATAAAAATATGACAATTATATGCAATCTATTATTCTGAGGGAAAAAACACCACATCCTGATTCAGATGGGGGACATGCTACCATCAGCACATTTGTCTCCTGCAGGATCTGAGTGCCCCCCACTCAGGTGTTTCTTGCTGGGATGAAAGAAGGCTGCTGTAGGTTAATTTGAATGTGATATGGACTCTGAGCTGTTGCATCCTCTTCAGAGCATAAGATGTAAACAAACAGCAAATAGATTTGTAGGTATTGATTCATTTCATTGCCTGCTCCTGCCATGCACGTGTGAATCCAAGGGTATGTAAGGGGCTGATGGGATGGGGAATTTAAGAATTCAGTTGTCCTGAAGTCACTGAACCAACCTCATGCAATTAAGATAAAAGTTCTCTGACCAGTAATTTCAGCTTATTTTCTTGGCATGACAGGAGGAATGACATGTGCTTGTGTGTTCATTGTGAGAGGATAAACAATTCTAAAACCATTAGATCAAGAATGTAAGGTGGATATCAGATAGGGTTAGATAAAAGCTGTTTACTTGCCCTTATGTCCACTGTTTCACCATCAACTCCTGAGACATTGAGAGAGGAAGCAGGTGGGAGAGTAAAGCTGGCAGAGCTGGAATTGGAGATGTTAATGGATGTGCTATCCATGTTTTCTGTTTGTAATCTGTCCAGTTAGGGTTGGGCATAAGCAAAGCAGGAGAAAAGAGAAAAAAAAGATAATAAAAGGAAAAAAAACCCAACATCAATAGCATGGACTTCATATATACAGAGAAAGTTTTCTCTTTGTGAGTATAAATTAGTTGCAAAAATATTTCTGCCAGTGAATACTTCATACATGAAACTGTCCCTGATGCACTACTCCACATAATGCTACCATAGAATCATCAAAAAAAGGGGTGGAATTGGCATATCTGAAGAGGAAATTTTACCAAAGTGTACTTATTTGAAAGACTTGGTTTCTGTGTGAACACGCTCTTGATTTGAATGCACAGTTTGATGTGGATGAAAACCAGGCTCTTGGGGAACAATTTAGGGATGATTATAGGGAGTGGAGAATACTTGTCAGGCTCCTCAGGATTATATTTGCTTCTGCCAAGCTGGTTACAGTTCCATATAACATGTCATTATTGGCAACTTGGAAAAGAAAAGAAACCCTTAGCTGGCATGACATGAGTTTTCTACATGATTTCAAAAGTAAGTGACTACTGCCTCATTCAGGAAATAGTAAATTCTCTGCTGGTTAAAGAACATACAGCATGGGAATTTCTGAAGTGATTTTCCTGGAGTCTAGGCTGTTCCTACTATCAGTCACTAACAACAGCCTTGTTGCACTATTGAAATTGTCATTATGCTACAATATTTAGTTAGTTCCAAACATTCTGTTTAAGCATAATGGAATTAATATTTGTAGCTCTCAGAAGCTTCAGTGGAGGACACTGCAGCTGTTACCTGTGCATATACATTGTGGCAGAGGGAGAGGTGAGGACTGTTGGCTCATCACCTGGTGCCTTCCCAAACAGAAGGGCACTCTGGAGATTTTCAACTGTACTCAGGAGCTGGTGTGACACTGAACTCTGGAAAAGGATTAGAGGAGTAAACTTACAACAAAGGTACACAGGATCATCAAGCTGCACATTATTTGTCATCGATTCCATTTAATTTTGGTGTCTTACTAAGCTGACAAACTGGGTGATGATTCAGTCTAACATATCTAACTGGAATCCTTCCCAGTGCTAATTTAAAAACACAAGAGGCACCAGAGATTTTAAAAATCTCCCAAAGCAAACAAATATTCACACACAGTACGGTACAAACTGGCCCAAATCTAAATTACCTGTTCTGCCTCTGGCACTGAAGTGTTCCCAGCTCTGATTTCTACAGAAGCTTTAAGAACATTGCTCACTGCATTAAACAGATAGTTGGCTGCTTCCTTTAACTCCTGGCCATCTCTGCTGTGCTCTGTGTTTACAGCCAGCAAGGAGGCACTGACATGTTCCAGGGTGTTGCTGGCTTCCACCTGCATGAGAAACACAGGGAGCAGTTTATATGTGCTGGCATACAAGTGACAGAAGTGACACTTGTGTCATTTGCTGACTACTGCAATGTCAGTAATCTCTTGGGACTATTAGTGGGTAATGCCATTTTTACTATTATTACTTGTGCTGGGATAATACTTCAAATACTAATAAAGATGATATACTACCAACATGTACACCAAAATGGAATACAGGCATGAAAAATGCAGCCTGCTTCTACAGATGTAATCCATAAAAAGATGAATAACATCTGAAGGAGGCTTGTCTGTCCCTGGGCAAGGATAGCTTTTAGATGTACAGTAAAGCAGTAAATTAGGTTATACATTTCTATTTTGGTGCCAAAGTGCTAAGTGCCAAAGGAGACTGAGTTTTACAATATTTACTTTGTGCCTGGATGTAGCTTTGTGACTGGGAAAGCACTGGGCAGATTTTAGCCCAGGATAGTGAAGAAGCCAAGCAAATTCACTGCAGGCTTGGACACATTGATCCCCACAGCCTGTGAACACTGAGCAGCCTTTCTGTAGGGTGAGGGCTGAACCTGAGCTGTGTTCTTGTCTTGCCAAAGTTAACCACATCTTGCTGAAATGCTCCCAAGCCATTGTCTGGCTCCAACTCTATAATATATCAGAAATCAGGACAGCTGTTTTTATTGCCTGCATATTTGGGAAAATTCCCCCAGTGATAGTTTTTTCTGTCCTGCCATATGCTCACCCCTGTAAGCATAAATAGTTCCTTGACCATTGCCTATGTGCAATTTGTGCAGTGCCAGGATCAGGGATGAATGAATGTAGGCAATTCTAGGAAAACCCTCTTGGGGCAGTTCTTCTTCAGGGTTCTAAAAGTGCTTTACAAGAGAAAACATGCACCCTGACATGTTTCTGTCTAAAAGTTAAGGATTCTGTCTCAAAAATGTATGATAAATGTAATGGTTATAGCCTGGATTGTAGAGACTGCTGAGAAAATATCTGAGACTTGAATTTACTTACTCTAAACAGAGTCAGAATACTGCTGCTCAAAATACACATGCTGGTACAGTTGAAAAAATGGGTAAGAACAGATAATTATAAAGCACTGAAACTCTTCCAAGGTCAGTGGGGTAATTAGAGTCTCTACTATTAGTGTGAGGAGATATAAGATGAATTGCTTCTTACCTGTGCTGAGACAGACAGCTCTTCACTCCTGTAAGTGATTTCTTTCAATACCTCTGACATCTTCAGAGCAGTCTGCATTGATGTTATGTTAACAACAGAGAGAGTTGTCAGCATCAGCCCTCGGAGCTTGGGATGAAAAGGGATAATTAGGCAAAGGAACAAGATGCTAATTAGTACTGTGAAAGTAGTGCTGTGTATTGACAGCCAGGCTTGCTGTAAGTTATGCAGTAGAGTAAGGCTCCACAACAAGGATCATTTGAGCTGATATTAGCTCTGCTGACAAGATGCCACTTGCCCTAGTAATTATATAATCATGAGTTTTATGTTACCTCCCAGCATGGAGAATTCATACACTTAACATCCATTAAGAGCAAGGAGAGTCACTTGTGAGAATTTGTACTAATGTATGTGAATTACTGTGTAAATGCCACTTCCAGAGAAAGCAGAGCCATGTGTGATTGATGTTATTCAAATAATGAATCTTAATTGAAGGATACATTCTCTAGATCTCTTCATCTGAGGCATTCAAAGCACTGTACAAATATCAGTTTATGACTGAAACATCAGCTGGTGGCTAAAATGGACAAAAGAAAATTACCTGCCATCTCGTGCTTTTGGGGGAAATTAGATAGGATGTTTATCCCACTGGAGATGCCATTTTATTGATATTTAAATTGTTTTGGAAAATCAGGTTTAGGTTAACTAGTTTAAATTAATGAAATAACAATTGAGAATTAACTGGTTTAGTGATGAGTGATAAAACAAATAATTTATGTAGACAAATAGTGAAAACTAGCTGAAACCTGTGCCAAACCCTGAGACAAATGCTAGAAACTTGAAACTTTCATTGATTTCAAGTGGTGATATGTGAGCTTTTTATTACTTAAGAGCTGTCAAAGAATATGAACAGTCCATTGTATGACATTGTGCTGCAAGAAAGCATTTTGCTGACCTCTTTTCGTGTGTTTGTCTGCAAAGACATGTTAAAACTTTCCTCTTGGATCTGCTGATTAAGGACAGATGTCACTGACTTGTACAGCTGGAAAAGACTCATGCTGTTGTTCCCATCTTTTAGGATGGTGTTTGCCTTCTCAGATATCACAGCCTGCAGGGTCAGGTTCCCATCCATCATATCTGCAGGTCCAACCTGAGGAAGGAATCAGATATGCTCTCAACAGTGCCAAGGCTGTTATAATTTTCTTTGAACAGTTTCCATGATGGTCTTAATGACAGCCTAGATAGGGTTGGACATAATACTTAATGTTCCCTATTTTAAATGTTTTATTTTAAATGGCCTGATAAGGGTGTCCTTACTGTGCCACTGGGGAAGAAGCAGGAGGCTTTTGGGGCCTACATAGAGTAACTCCAGACTCAGTAAATAGGCTTACACTGCTCAATCAATGTCCAAACAATTCTTTTGGACTTCAGTTCTAGAAAAAAGGGCAGTGGAAGATCTTTTGACCTTGACCACACAGAGAATAGTCTCTGTTAGACAGAAAAATGGTGACTGTGGCACATTCAGAAGGAAGTGATATATCTAAAACAGGCATAAGCTCCAAAAGTCAATTATAGGTTAGTTATCGACTTGAGAGTTCTTGAAAGTAATTAATTCTACCGTGTACCTTCACTGAAGCATTTGTTTGAACCGTATCACCAAAGTTGTTGCTAACAATAATTGTCACATGTAAAATAAAATTATTTTCCTCTTCTCCAAGTGGAAGATAAACTGGGAAGAGTTCAGGACCCGGGCTACAATCCAGGAGAGAATCTGAAACAGGCAAGAAGGAGTCAGGGACCAGACACCACAGAGACACCTCCTGCTCTCTGAGAGCAGGGACTCAGGGCATGGTTCACCCGTAAGCAGTCTCCCTGCACAGCAGGGCAGTCTGTGCCTTTGCTCGTGTCAGGAGAAGCCAAACAGATCGCCAGGGGACTTACCTGGTGTCACATAGAAGCAATACGTGAGCTGCCTGCCAGGACTGGACCGGCCCGGCCCCTCCGAGCCGGGAGCGCTGCAGGACACTCTGAAGGCCGTGAGCACCGAGCCGTGCTCGGGACTCAGGGCACAGCCGGGGGCTTCGGGCGGGGGCACGGTGCTCACCAGGAACGATCCCTCCCCGTAGGCTCGCTGGGTCGTGCCTGGGAGCGGAGGGAGCAGAGCATCAGCCGGGACCGTGCCCCGGCAGCGCCGATCCGCATCGCCCCTACCGAGCAGCGGGGCTGTCTGCTCAGGCACCAACCACGGCAGGGTGGGCCCAGTGAGGAATGAAATCCTGCTACTGAATAAACCGTAAGAGGAAAAGGACTGTTTCGAATATGTTAATGTTTGCATTATAAAGCAAAGCTCTATTATTTGATCAAGCATTTAGCATAGCTTTGTTTCAGGTGAGCCTTAGCAAAGTTATTAACAGCTTGGAGTGAGATAATTGAATTTCTCCTGCCATGCAACGCCCCTGAACAAACTTATATCTTCATTATTCACGTATAAAGTAACACCTTTCAACTTGTGAACTAATTTACCTTCATTTTTGTCGGCAAGGCTATGCATGTGTGACATCAATATGATGTCGTGTCAGCAGAGACTATCCAAAGGAGTCTGTAAACCCTAAAAACCCTGTTAGTCCCTACCTGTTACTTTAATCAGAAAAGCTTCTCCCTGTGTCTGCAAGAAGGAGCTGGTCATTCTCAACACAGATGTGTTGCTTTGAAGCAAATTCAAAGAGTTCTGCTGGAAACCAGTCAGGCCACAGGCTATAGGGAGGGTTGTAGACTGGAAAATCAGACAGAAAAGCACACATGGCAGTAGAATAGAGTCTTTGCTGTTCTTTCTTTTGTGGTATATTAGGAGCAGGGTGGCAGTTTGGGGCCCTTCATTACAACCCCTCCCAATCCAGGCACCCCCTTGTCTTGGTTTTCACTAGAATTTTCTAAGCATCCACTTGACAAAATATCCCTCTGAGGCCATATGGCTTTGTGGATATTTATTTTTGTCTGTACAGTATTTCTGACAAATTTGGTGCTCTCACCTTGTTTTGGAATGTGTTGTCTAAATACCAGTTATAATATATGGCCTGGGAGTCCTCCTGTCCAGAGACACTCAAAACAACTTCATCACTAACATTCACTGGCCTGCAGTTTGCCTCACACCTGTAAGGAAGTAAGATGGGAGTTACACATAGTATGAGATGTCTGGGAGAAATTTCAGACATATCTTATGGCATTTATGAGGTTGACACATTGAAATCTCCAACACTGGAAGGATGCAGTGTGGTCAAAAAACCTAAGTGGCTTTTGGAAGAATGAGTTTCAGTTTATAAAAGGACTGTGTTTAGAAACATGGACTGACAAATGCAGCAAGACTTATTTGGTCAGTATTTTTTATAATGGCAAGGTGTAAATGGATTTAGAACAATAACTTTTCTGTACTGTGAGGGGGTTGAGGCCCTGGCACAGGTTGCCCAGAGAAGCTGTGGGTGCTCCATCCCTGGAAGTGTTCAAGGCCAGGCTGGATGGAGCTCTGAGTAACTTCATCTAGTGGAAGGTGTCCCTGGCCATGACTGAGGGGTGGAACAAAATGATCTTTAAGGTCCCTTCCAACCCAAACCATTCTATGATTCTAGGATTCTAAAACTACAATACCACTTTATTCTCATTATTGTTATTGGAAACTGTGACCTTGCATTATGATTGTGCAGTATTAATATTAACCCATGGATACCAGGGTTTAAAACCAGACCTGATGTGCAGTTGCAATTCTTGTTTTGCAGTCACATAGAGACATTGCTCGTCCTGCCTCTCTTCATTGCCATGGTTTTGGACAGTAATCCTGACAGTCACTGCTGATTTTGGAGGAGGAAGGCAGGAAGGTGGGATTTGCACCTCACTTTGATTGATCAGGATTATCTGTTGCTTCACACATTCCTTCCAGGCAGGCCAGCAAGCTCCTGCAGAAACATTTCCTTTATAGTTAGAACAGTATCTTATAAAGAACTTTCCTGCCATAAGTTTCAAAGAGCTTTATAGACAAGTTTCTTGAACACTATTTAAAGAGTTGGTAATCTGGATTACCAAAAATACAGGCTTTTCCACAATCATGTCTGATGTCAGGGATAATTATGAGGATAGAACACAGATGGCCTGAATCCCAATCCTGTTTTCAGCCAGAAGTGCTTTTGCATCATGTTTAATGTTAATTATTGCTGTTTTATTGAGACATGTACTTTGCAAATGACTGCGTAAGTCACTTGAGACTAGTCCTTGGCTA
Source organism: Trochalopteron elliotii (assembly GCA_024734555.1). Classification (NCBI taxonomy): domain Eukaryota; kingdom Metazoa; phylum Chordata; class Aves; order Passeriformes; family Leiothrichidae; genus Trochalopteron; species Trochalopteron elliotii. The sequence continues at coordinate 23,581 of JANPWX010000387.1, forward strand.
TGAGAGTGAAGCTTAGGACAGGTAGATCTTGAAAAACAGAAAAAGTGAAACTTTTAGGAGAAGATAAAATGGACTACTATGCCATATTATATACCATAATTAGTTTGTTGCCAAAACTAGGGTTGGGTAGAAGGACATTCTTTGTTTGTTTGCCACAATGAGTGGCAAACTTTAAAGCCAGAAAATGAAGCATCCTTAAGTCAGATTTTCAGCACTGGATCTGACACAACGGTCAGTTTGTTACTCATCAGGTACAAGTTGGTGAAAAAAGCTCAGGAAATGCACAAACCACAGGTCCAGAGAAAACTGGAATTATTGTTGTTTTCTGGCCAGCCAAGTGTAACAGTTGTGAAAGGATCCACATGGCGACTCGGTTTAATATATATTTTGTGATCCTAAATAAGAAGTAAATGTATCAGTTAGAACAAAAACATGTATAAACACATACATATGTTGCTTCTTTATAATGAAAAAGGTCTGAAATCACTGGATGCAGATCTGTAGTTTATATGATCTTTCCCTTATCAGAGGTAGTATGGAAGTAGAAGCTATGGGAATAGAAGCAGATGGCACAGAAAAATTGTGTGGCAAAGTTCTCCCAAATGCAGAATTGCATCAGGAGTGCAGCTCCCATTTTCAAAACTAGGTACTTAGGAAATTAATTCCCATTAAACCTTCACATCTGTACCAAGACTTCTAACCCTTGAACAATAATTTGTCTTCTGGTGCATCCCTTCTTTATCTGAATTGGATATATTGCAGCTATAAACAAAGAGAAGAAGGGGTAGCTGAGTTTGTCTTTCTGTGTACCAAACTTTAATAAACTTGGGTTTGCACTGGATTTATATTCCTCTGATGCAATATCTTTTTACAGGTAATCTGTAAAGCATGATGGCTTCTTGTGAAGCAGTATATTCTCCCATAGCAGATGTCTGCTGGTGATACAGTTAAAAACTAGACTTCTAAGATGGTAAAATGTTCAATCTGGAATTTTTATTATTTAAATTTGGACAGCTGCTAGCAATTGATGTATCATTAACTTCTTAGTTTGCCATAAACTGGAAAATTTTTCATTGGAAAATATTTTAAACACTCCAATACAGAAGTAGAAAACACTTGGGAACCATTTAAAATATATTAAATTCAACTTGAAGGATCACTCTGCAGAGAGAGGTTTGCATTAGTCAAGTAGATGAATTAAAAATTCATCTAAACACATTTTAACTTCCAAAATTGAATTGTGAAAAGTTCATTTTCTTTAATCTTTTTAATGAATTGTAGATGGAATGCCTGTAAACACATTTGTCTCCAAGACTTGTGGTATAGATTTTGTGTTAAGCCATATGGGGAACAGAACATCTTTTACTATGCTACAAATACTTCTTTTCTCTGTCTTACACAGCACTTTCACTGGTAAGAAAAATTTCTAAGCAATTTTTAAGAAAGATCCTTAAATAATACTTACATTTTTCTTTTGGGTATTTGTTTTGTAGCTGCCTTCTTCCTTAGCAGACTCTGTTTAAAGCAAAAAAGAACAGAATATTTTAGTGCTACCTATAAAGCTTTCAGACATCCTCAATGAATATGACTTAAATCCATAGGATTTGACTACTGACAGTGTGAAAGATGGGGCTGTAAGAACCAGACTCCAGAGCTGTGATAAACAGCACAGTCAAACAGGTAAAATGATAACAACAAGCTCATCACAGACTACAAAGGAGATGATCCTGATTCTTCAAACATAATGCTATAAATCAAAATATATTCACAGAAGGTGATGGAGTTTCACTGATGTAAAAAGGAAAAATGATGGAAAGCACTGGAAAACTTTCAATACAATTAGTGCTAAGGTTATTTTATTCCTGGTATAATCTGCTCTTGTAAATTTAAGGATGAGCCATCTAGAAGCCATTAGTGGCAGCAATTTATGAGACTGCTGTGATGCAAATATTTTCTGGTTTCAAAGCTATGTCCCGAGCCATAAACTTCCCTCATTATTTCTAGGGACAAACAGCAAATGTGCAATGTGTTACATATACAGAGTGATGCTAATTTATGACTACATCAAAGTCAGGGAATCTGCCTACATCAGGGAGAAGCCTCCACAAAAGTTTTCAGCGCTGTTGCTGGAAGGAAAGCAATTACCAAATGCAAACCATAAACACTCCATGAAATGTTCTGATTGCAAAAAGACACTCACTTGGTCAAAACCAGCACTGTCAGATTAATGCAATTACCTCTTTTATGGGAACTGTTTGCCAGCACAGTGATGAATCCAAGATCCAGACTCGTGTTTGAGAAGGCATTCATGGCCACCACTTTCACTAGAAAAGTACCTAGAGAAGGCAAAGGGCCAGGTAAGAGTAGCAGTGGGCCCAGACCAACAGGTTTGAGGTGTAATATCCAATTTGTAAAGAAAACCTCCTCCTTCTTCTCTGTTAAGAGTTTTCAGGGGGGTTTCTGCTGGGTGTCCACTGCTGAAAGAGTTTTCCTGAAATGTTTTCCCCATTTATCTCAATTTCTTAATAACTCAGCTACCCTTTTCCAAGCCCTTGTCATGCTATTCTTTGTCAGCTGACTACGATATCATCACACAGGAAACTAGAGGTGTACAAACACTGGAGGCCAAATGAACTTGGGCATCTGGAGACAGCAGCTATTTAGTTTGAAAATTTCTGCCTATGGGGAAGGGATGTTCAAATGGGTACAGGGAGAACAAATAAAACTTTAATATTGAATAATTTAAAAATTTGAAATGAAATCATAATTAGCTTCTACTAAGTGTTCCCACTTTGGCATGGGGTTGGAATAACTCATTAGAGGTGGAAACTTTTTTATCTTCTGCCACTGTTAATTAACTCTGAGCACAATCTGCCTAATTCCACATTTTAAAGGCTTTGACTATGTAATAATGGAAGGGTAATATTACTAAATGTTTATTCATAATTCACTAGAAAAAAAGTTGTGTTGGAAATGGACACACAGAAAAACTCCCCTTTTCTTTGTCTTTGTCTACTGAGAGCTCCTCAGATTACTTCAGTGTAAAATGCAGAACAGTCTAAACTTGAAACATTATGAACAAACAGGAGGAAAACACTTTGCTATTCAAGAGGATGTCCTCATTTGTACTTCAATCAGATGGTGCCATGAAAAAATAAACCTTGTGTCTTCCCACTGTGTCTCTTCCATTGCAAGAATCAGATGAAGCCTTGCTCTGAGTCTGCATATGCAGACCCACTTGTCAGCTCCATTTTTTAGCTCACTTACATAGGTCTGTGCTGTTCCTCCTGCTCTGCAGAATAAGTTGGAGCAGTCAGAAAAGCTGCCAAATTCAGCTGTACATTACTGTCCCCTAGCCCAGGATGTCCTGGAAGCACAGGAGGTGTCAGTGTGCTGTACCTTCCAAAGGCACGGGAACTCTGTACGTCCGCGGCTCCCCATGAGCACCGTCTGCCTCGTGCCACTGGGTTTGGTTGGATCCAATCACCTCAAACATCAGCTTCTCTGGGGCACCACGGGACACAGAGACATTCACCTCCAAATCCTCCCCCAGCTGCAGAGTGTGGGAAGCTACTGCAGCCTGAATTCCAGATACTGGCTCAATTAAATGAACAGCAACCCTCCCAAAGATCTCTGACGCCGTCATGTTCCTGGATGCTCGGATCTCCAGCTGATGTATCCCTGGGCCTATCAGCTCTTGAGAGGCTCTGTTGAGGGTCAGGTTATGGAGGACAAGACCTTCCTTTGCACTGGATTCAGTCAGTGTCCTGTTACCTGCTAATATACTGTAGGTTACTCCATTGCCTGCAAAAACACAGATGAAAATTTCTCACAGCTTGTGCAATAGGCCAACAAATCCCAGCTGCTTTGTGCAGCATTCCAGTGTTTATACAGGAGTCACAAGAACACTGCAGCAATGCAGTAATTTCTAATAAAGTCACTTAAGGTGACTTAATGTAAATCTATCTTGTGTTTTCTGCTGGGAATGTTTTGAGAAGACAATTTAAACATACACTATCGAATTTTAATTTTTTTTCAGCACATATGTGGCTTCCAGGAACTTAAAGGAAGAAAGAAATGTACAACAGCTCAGAGTGGATTCCTTTTGCTCTAATCAGAGGAGCATTTCCTCTGAATTTCTAACTTCAAATATAGAAATATTCTGACTGGCATCATATAGATTTTTGTGACTAAAGTTATGCTCATTCTGTCAGCTCTGTCAATAGGAAAAAAGGGTTTATACTTATGCTTTAGGTGGTGAAATATCTCTGAGAAAGAACCCCTCCAGGGGAACTGAGAGAATTAAATTGCAGGAATACAACAATTAGAGAGAAAGCATTCACTAAAAAGAAGGATTATTTTGCACAATGAAAATCTTACTTCTATCCCGTGGATGGTAATAATATTTATCCTTTCCTTTAAATCATGCAGAGAAATTGTCCTCACCTGCACTGAGCTGCACTTGGATCCACAGCACCTCCCCATAAAGTGTTCTGCAGTGGGAGCTGTTCCCTGTTTCATACTGGCTGTAGCACCCAGTAATGCTGAGCTGATCCTCCTTGTCTTGAACAGTCACCTGCCTCTGTGCCATCACGTGCCACTCGCTGGTGGTGCACTCCACAAAAACTGTAAACTCCCCAGGAGAGGAGTAGCTGTATGTGAGGTTGCTGACCAGTCTAGAACAGAAAGAGAACAGCTGCTTGTTGTGGAAGGTTATCCTGGGAAGTTTTTCACCTTACATGATAACACATCCCCAAATTTCATTCATTCAAATGTCATTCCTACCACTAAGACAAAATCTGACTTTTAAATCCAGTAGAAAAATGTTTGATCTATTAAAGACAGGATTTTTATGCAATTAAAACAAAAGAAAAACTACAAAATGTCCCTGTTATATTTTGTTACCAAAAAACACTATTCAAACTTAAGGAAATAATATTTGTTTGTAGTTTGGCAAGTACTGACATGTTTTCAGTAATTCTGAGTCTCAAGATCTGGAATAAATAGTCTTGGAAATAAGAAACCCTTGTTATAATAGAAGAAAGATTGTGGTTGGCAGCTTAATATAAAATTTTGTATTGATTTCAAAACAGGTTTTTGCAGAATCCAAGTCTCTCATATGTATGCTTTGTTACTAAGCTATCTAGTTTTTAACATCTCATTTATGAGACTTGGCACATTCATTAAAGTGCAAGGAATAAAATGTACAGTTTGTCTGAAGAGAAATGAAGGCTATATCTTACGTTAGAGGGTAGTAAGGATCAATGGTGTGACCATCCCCAGTGCTAATGGTACAGGAAAGATTCCCAGAGTATGGTGAGAGGAGCCAGTTCAAAGTGACTGTGATATTTTCAAAGACAAAACACGTGTCTGCCATAGCCAGCTGCAGACCTGCAAAGCAGAATGACAATTCAGTGCCAGTGTTTGTCTACTTTTCTTACAAAATTCAATTAATTTTCAGGCATTGAGAGCCAGCCTGCTCCAAACCACAGCTGCTACTGCTGCTGATTTGTGTGCATTAGTGGTGTGACAGGGAGCTGATTCTTTTCCATGATTACTAATCAAAAATTTTGTTGGAACTAATTTCATCTAAATGTGTTTTATGTGTTTGAATTTCTGGGCTTTGTATTCTACCCAGAACCTTCAGTTAGGACAGGGAACCTACATTTTTCTACCTATTTTTAGTGATCACCACTATGCCAGTTTCTTCTCTGAGGATGGAACAGTGATTTTTAAGATAAATATCAATGGTTTCAGTGTTACAGGAAAGAACAGGACAGTGTCTTCCCTCTTACCTTCCTTGCAGTGGTATTGAATAGACAAATAGCTTCCCAAGGCTGGACAAGGATCTCCGAAGAAAGTGCCATCTGCTGCCACCTGGCAGGCCTGCAGACCATGACACTGGCCTGAAAAGGGAGCATTTCAGATCAGCAAGTGGCTTTTTGTCTTTACTGTCACAACAGCTCAGATGAAAGACGATTGAGAAACAAAAATGCCAGGAGGAGCAGTATCATGTCTCTGATTTCTAGACAAATTTCCACATCACTTTGTCTTTAGTGTGTAGCTTATTGTGTGGCACTTCTTGGCACCATTTCATTTTATTGGAACAAAGCTGAATTTGAAAAGATTCAAAAAAAAAAAAAAAAAAAAGCTTATGTGTTTTGTTTAATTTTTGCTGGAAGCCCTAAGGATCACCCTGGGGACAGGCCACAGGCACTGTTTAGTCTCCAAGCCCTTGGCTCCAGCAGGGTGTGTGCCTGACACACGGCAGGCAGCAGCAGGTCCCTCCTGCCCTCACGTCCCCGTGAGTCTTTTCTTTTCACCCCTCCTGGTTTGGAGTTAGCTTTATCTGGATGTGTTGCCTTCCATCTCTGTCAAACCCTGTGTATCCCACTGAATTTGTTAAGGAATCGGTGTGCTCACGTATTTTCTTCCTACAGTGAGAGGAGCCAGGCACACCCTCGTCCTTTATTTGCTCCTCCCCTCTTCTGAAGCTTTGCTCCTCACCAAAACCAGGTTCCTGTAGCAACCTCCTGCCTGTCAGAACTTCTCTGTGACTCCCTTCATTTTAGGAATAATCCACTTGCACATTTGCTAACTCTACTGGAATACAAGATAAAATATTTAAGGGACAAGGAACTTCGGTACACACTCTGTGTTTCTGACAAGCAATGCTGTAAGATATCACCTGCTACTTCATCCTTGACACTGATCCAGCTGCAGCCTTCATCTGTTTCCAACTGGAGAGGAGTCTCTGACACACAATAGTGAGGGGTCTTCCTCCCATAGAAGCTGTCTTCAATTTGAATAACTTCTCCTGATCCACACTGTGCAGTGGCATTGTAATTATCACAAGCAATGCTCTGGCCAGATTCTAATAGGAAAGAAAAGCCCCAAATATTATCTCTTTGAATTTCTGAAAAATCCTGCTACAATTCTACTGCATGTCCATTTTGTCTTGTCTTTTTTCCCTTTTCTCCCGTTTAAGCTAAACAATTAAGAAAATTTAAGAAAATTACAAAAGAATTGAATATTTACATTTTTAAAAACTCAAAATTAATAGATTTATATTTTTACTGCCTTAAAACATTGAAGATACTTTCAATAAGCAAAAATATTTTAATTATAAAAATAAATAGTAATTTTGTGGAAAACTCTTAGCATTTGTTTGACCTGAAATACTGGAAGGTTTAAAGTTACTCCTTTACTTCCGAGAGAGATGCATGGATTGCATAATATCCAGGTAATTGCTTTGGAGAATAGTTTGCATATTAAGTATGGGAGCTGATCCCATTTCTGCTACAGAGACTCCTTTGTTCCTGTGTGATATTTGACTGACTTCATTCAGCAGGACTGCTCAGATGGGTAAGGTCATAGCTCTAAATGCATACACCTCATTCTTTGATTAATCTGGGACAGTTAATTATCTTTCAGAATTCTTAGTATCATGTAGTAATCAGGATACTTAATAACCTGAAGAGGAGGATGTGGATAACTGCTCTTATAAAGGAGTGTTGTAAAAGGATGTTTTTGCTTCAGCTGTCCCAGGTTTAAATACCTTGTCCTCCCGTTGTTGTTTGGATCATTCCCCTCAAGTCCCTTGATTACCAGGGCCAATGTGTGCACACTGCAATACTTGTGTGCTATTGTTATTTAAAGGCTAAAGCTAAGCCTGGCTGTAACTATAGCAACATGATCAGTTTGTAGATTAGAGCTCTCTAAACAAGCTTGAAAATAACTTGCTGGTAAATTCTGGTATGGACTATTATCTCATGCCTTTTCTTGTTCTCTATATGAAGATTTCTCACAGTATTTGCTATCTCAGCAACTTTTACGTGGAAAGATGTACAAAACTTGGTCTGTGTTTCCAGGTACAAACCCTGGCTCAATACATATATATTAACTATAATAAACTGCTAACCTGCAGAGCACCAAATGGTAGAATTGCCTTGATCTGGTCTTGGGTTTCCTGGGCAGTGGAATGATGAATGCAGTGTCTTTGAATTTAATGGGCTCTCAGTCAGATCCTATGGTAACAAATGATAGTTTCCTTACAAACAGACAGTTGTCTACCGTGGTTGGAATGGAAAAATAATTTTAGGGTTTTTTTTGCAAGGAAAACAAGCTTAAGGGATTGTGCTGTCTGCCAACTTCCTCTCCCCCAGTCATTTTTAACATTAGTCATCTTCAGCTAAATTTGATGTATAGATATAAACCTCCAACACCCTAAAATTTCATTAAATGCAATATCTAGGGAGAAGAGAAAGAGCTACATCGATGTCTCTGTGAGGAGTAGGAATTATAACCCCACGTTTACCTATTCTGGCACATGGAATTCAAGTGGCCAGCACATACAGCTGGGGCTCTGGAGCAGCTGCAGGGCAGGGAGCTGAGGCAGTGAAAAGTATTTGCAGAGGTGAGACATGCTGGGATATGGGAGTGAACTGGGAGTGCTGAGGAGGAGGCTAGGGAGGGGATATGCAACAGAAAATCAGGATAAGGAACAAAACTTTCTGCTTATTGCAGAACAACTTGTTATTTATGTCAGTTGTATTAGACTGTTGGACAGGGCAGTAGCAGCTCTAGGGCTTGTGGAAACCTGTACCTGCATACTTGATTGGAAACCTTTTTATATTAGTGAACCCACAGCCAGACTGTCCTTCCAGTGCTTGTGACCCCGGTTCCAGCTGCAGTTTAAAGTACTCTTGTGCAAAGTGTGAGGACCACAAATTCCCCTCATATCTATATGTTGAAAGCATTCCTTTCCAGAACTGTTTGTTCCCAGTCACAATTTGAGGGACACAATGTCTGTGGGTTTTCTGTCTGAGCACAGGAAGTAGAGGTTCTTGTCTGCTTCCTTAACCTGGGGAAAACCTTGAACTTCACCTGATGGAGGGGTCTGAGAAGAAACAAGAAAAACTTGCTCTCACTTTTGCTCACTGCAGGCTGCAAGGAGTGGTGCCTCTGGAAGCTTCACTGTATTTTTGGTGCAGTTACAAATGGAAATTTTTCTGGCACACATGTTTTCTGGCACACACTCATCAGAGTGTTTTTACAGGGCAGCTATACACATCCCACCTAGCTCAGGTGCCATGGTTTTGTGGGAGTTTATTCTTGCAGCCATGTTTTAACCCAGCCAGCTTATGTCCACTGAAGATGTGGACAGCTACACATTAGATTCACTCTCAGATCCATTTCTATTTTACCAGCCCTCTGCTGGAACCCTGGACCTTAATGTCTGGTGGCTGAGCACCTACATCTCCCAGTGATTTGTGAGTTCTTCCTTCTTGGGTTCAGGTCTTACATCAGCACACTGGAAAAAGAGCAACTGCTGGGGTTATATGGCTTTTTGCTTGTTCATATTTATTAAGATGCATTAAGTTATTTCCCAGCTACTCTGAAAGCAACAAGGCAGTTTATGCCCCATTGTGATCACAGCACACTCACTTCACTGTTCCAGCTGTTGTGTATCTTACCAAACTCGCAGATGAAGTCAAATTCCTGGCTGCAGTTTTCAGTCACACCCCACTGATACTTGGCATTCTTCAGGATGTATCCACACATGGATGAGAAAGGAGATGGCTGATCCTCGTACCAGTTACTGTAGCTTATATTTGAAGTGTCTAGCCAAGTTATTGACCCTGTGAATAGAGAAATTGTGTCCTAAATGTTTATTTTCCACAGCAATACAATTAGAGTCAGAGCCTGCAGATTGGGACTGTAGCCCTGCTCCTACTGAAGCAGAGGTGGTTTGGTCTGGTTAAAGATCTTCAATTACATTTATATTGAACCTGATGCAATCATGAAAAGAGGCACTGCCACTTCTACCTGTGCTCCCAGCCTCAAGATTTTACCATTTCCCTTGCACCAGACCTTGCAGCAGCTCCTAGTGGGATGAACTGGCTTCCCCTGGAGACTTAACACAGCACATTTGTTTCACTGGGTCAGCAGGTTGGTCTCATTCACCATGTGTTCACACAACCACAAAATTCAAAGGAAGGGGTGACAACATGCAACAACAAAGTGAAGCAGGCAATTAAACATCTAATATAAATCTGAAGATACAGCAACATAAGACAGAGGCTTTTCAGCAGATATCTATAAAGGCACTGCATTTTTACCATGTCAAGAAAGCATCATGAGCTGATACAATTTTAAAGATATGATTTTAAAACCACCTACCATCAATAGTTTCATTCAGCAAGGAGTTTGAGATCAGTCCTATCCACCATTCCTGATCCTCAGCAATATGTTTTTGCAAGAACTCCTGAGTGTCCTCATTTTGAATAAAGACAAGGTGCCCTCCTCCTCTCTCACACCAGCTCTGGGCACTTGTGAAGGTTTGCTGGAGTCTAACAAACTCATAGCATGAATGCTTGAAAGCATGCTGGTACTTTGAACAAGGTATTCCTTCATCAGTATCTTCCTCCATGGCCAAGCACACAGCAAGAGAAATCAGAACTGTGACCCCCAGCCACATTCTCAGCTCAGTGCTGTGTGCCACACTCGTCTTGCTTGCCAGGGCACCACACTTTTTGCTGCTTGCCAGAGCACCACCCTTTTTGCTGCCTTCTTCAAAAGCTTGAGATGTCATCCTTGCCATGCCATCAGCATTTCTCCTTCCTCTTTGCTGCTTGCCACCCCAGCAGCAATAGAGCATGCAGCAGAAGAGAACTTCTAATATATAATTGTGATTGCGTCTGGGGGGTGTTGGGCTGTTGCTAAGCCCCTGCACTGACCCTTGTGAGCTCTATTGTACTAATGTCACATCCCACGTGAGATCAGTCTTAGAAGAAGACATTAAATCATTGCTTTCCCCATGAGCAGAGAAGATAAAGTTGATATATGCTGCTGTTGAACACGTGGAAAAGTGAGATAAAGCTCCTACATCAAAGGCTTCATTGTGTGAACATTGAAGTTGGGAGGTCTTTACAATGGCAAAGAGATACAATAGCGAGAGTAAGAAAAATGAAAAACACAAGGAGTTATGAGATGGGAAAACACACTGCTTCTCTAGATATATCTACTTGGTCTGGATTGCTTTATTTGTAATAATTATTGCTGGAGGTGTTTCTTTTAGATGCTAATGTAATGTCTATAATTATTGTATCGTATCCATCCTGCCCTCCTGTTTGTGCATGTGAAGATTCATCTCAGCTGTTCCAAGTAAGCTTCATTTTGAACTGTTGTGTCTGCTTAGAATTCCACACATCAAGTGAAATGCTCCCATCATTCCTGAAAAGATAAGCTGCTCAACTAATTGGAGCTACAATATTTATACCTGCTGGGAGGCAGAAGAGAAGGCCATAACTTAAACCAATGATTTAGGAAAGATGAAAATATTGCCTTAATCATCAGAACTACTTGAGAGCCTTATTTGCACATTCCAAAGGCTGCTGATGGACTTTGGGAAGCAAGCCCAGCAACATTTAGGAGCTGAAATCTCTTAATGCATCTCCTTGTAACTTCCTTATAAAAGATATCCATCAGGTTTACAAAGCCACCAGCTTTGTAGAATCACAGTACAAATAAGGATTTTAGCTATTGTGATCCTCCTGTCCTTGACATTAACTCCATTGAGTTTGATGCCGTTATTATTAATTTATACCACCATAACCCAAAACTGAAAGAACATGCACTTATGTTTAGACATGGATCATTGAGCCAGTTACCACAGCACAGAGGAATCAGTGGTGTTTGATGGATTCCTGCACTGCAGAAATTCCTCCAGCACTGCATTGCTGGGCTGAGGTCAGTGCCCATCCCTGCAGTGTGCCAAAGCTCTCTGCCAAAGTCAACTCATGCACTGCATCCACTCAATGTCTAAGAGTGAACTTCAATCCCAAGACCTTTCTGGACTTCCAGTTTATGGCTGGCTTGCTCAGCTGGAAAAAGCAGGACTGTTATCAGCATTTTCAAGATAAAGTTAATTGGAAAGTGTTTAATAGGTAGGAAAATTGTGGGGGATGAGAGGAAAGGAGAAGAAAATACACTGGGTTGGATGTTTTCCTTCTCACCACACCTGTAAATCAAGAGTTCAGCCATGGAACCCTTGGAGCAGATCCCACATGAATTTCTGACTGATTAATAGGGAGAGCTTATGGAGCAGCTAAGATGTGAATATTCAGACTGGATTTCCCAGCTCTGGAGAAGGCCAATCCATATTCTAATTAGCTAATTGGCCCAGACACCCATCTCCTTCCTGGATGAGACTGTGTAATTACAATTATCAGCAACTTCTCTTGGGGGTGTCTGCAAATTAGGAGTCCCTTTCAGGCCCCATACAAAACTTCACAGGCTTCAGTTTGGGAACACCCAATCCAACTGCTTTATATTCAAGTTGTTGCAGCAGTCAGAGCTGAGGGCAGCTGCTCTTCAGTTAGTTGGCCATTGTATGTTTGCATGATGCTTTCTCCAGACTCCCTGCTTCTTCTTGGGCCCTGCTGGCTTGCCAGGCTTCAGAGCAGCTGGCATCCACCCCTCCCACTTTGTTCTTCTAGACATGAGAAGCACAGCCTGTTTCTGAAAGCACAGACATGATGAAGGAGACTCTACTTAAATGTACTGGCTTGGTGATAGAGACATTTCCAGTGGGAGCTCACTTTTTGTGATGAATGGGTTCTGTAGCATTGTCCAGTTCATTCTCTGCTACTGGGAATCTGCCTACATGAACATACTGAAAATGGCAGGGCTGAGGGTGCCACAGGCTCTCCTCTGTGAATCTGCTCCAAAGGCATTGAAATTAATGGAAGTCTCGTCTCTGGCTTTGATGGATTTTGAAATAGACCCTGAAAAAGAACAAATAATGTTTGGAAATGTCTACAAATAAAGCCAGGCTCTCCAAGTGAGCCTACTGTTGGCAATTTCTATAGCAATGTGCATTTTTTTCCTAATCTACGGTTGCTATAAGTTACTCTTCAGCTGCCTGCAGCAGATGGAGAGTGGAAGAAAGACAATTTCCCTCTTTGGCAGATTGTTGACTTTTTATACTTTAGTGCCAGGAAAGCATTCTGTCAGGCTATTCTGTTTACCACAAGAATGAGAAAAGAATTTACATGAAAAGAAAATACTGCTTTTAAAGCATCAAAATTAGCAGCTAGGGTCTTCAGGAAGAGAGAAACTTCTGAAAACCCTTTTCACTCATAAGTGAGAACTCACTTGCTGTCAAGTAAACAGTGCTCCTTGAACTTACCTTCTTGTGGGAAACATGTCTTTTGCATTCTTCCTCAACAGAAAGACATTTTTTTAAAAACAGCTTTCTTATGCCAGAAGTCACTGACTTTGGAGTGGTCCTGATCTGTACCCCAGTGCAGATCACAGATCTCAGCTGCATCATGACAGCCTGAGAACGTCCTGTGATTCAAACTGCAGCACTGCAGAATAGCTTGACAATCCATAAAGAGACCAGAAAGTGCTAGATTCGAAAAATTAAGGAAGTGAAGAGCTGCCAAAGAGAAGGAGTAAATCACACCCCTGTTCATTTTGGCTGTTGTTCATTTGCCTTGAGGAAGAGCTAGTAAATTTACTCTCTATAGAAGGATATTACCATCTTTACATTCCTGAATATTACTGAATGTAATATACAGATTTTATCAGGAATATAAACATCTCTGTGTTCTATTAATTAAATAAACATAAAAATGGAAAACCAATTTCTATTACTTTGACTTTGAGGTAGAAAAAGATTATTTTCAGGCATGATGAACTTAAGACAAGATTATGAGTAGTCCATTTTACTGTGTCATGTAAACTTCTGCAGTGTAAAGAACATTGTTACCCTGATAGGTAGGAAGAACTGAGTCCTGAACGACTCTATGCCTCCACCTCCACCTTCCATCTCTTCAACTGGCTTTAAAAATACCCATTTGCCAATTAGTTTAAGAAGGTGGATCATAACCCCACTTCCTTCCTTGCTTCTGTCCTGTGCTGCTTTATCCTGATGGTGAGATCCAGTTATTGCTGACTGAAAAGGGTTTGGTCTTGTTGTTGCTTCTACTGTCTAATTTTCCATGAGGCAACACACTGAATTTACCAGTAATCCCTGTCAAGTTGCAATTTTGATGTTATCTTGTTTATAAAACCAGGGAAAACAATTCTTATCTGTACAGGGTGCAATAATTAAATTAGATGCCTGGTTCATGCCTGGCATGATGGGGTCAGGATAAAGATAAGTAGGATTACGTTCAGGAGCTGTTGGTTTGAACATAATTTCTGTTTATAGGATGTGTATGGTTACCTAGGCAAGTCACCTGGATAGGTCCCTGAGGATCTTCTCATAGGAACTGTCCCCTTGGAAGTGTCTGGCATTGCCTTTAGGCTCATAGCTGGCCTTTCCTCACTGACACAGTTGATGCCTCAAACTTTGCCTCTTTCCCAGCAATTTCCCCTGTGTTATTGCCCTTCAGAGCAGAACTTGACTGTTAAGAAGAAGGGGATGAGTGGGCCCTGTGAGAACATTTATTGAGCTGGGCTTATTGGTGACCAAATTGAGCCCCAAGTTCACACAGAAAGGAACAGAACTATCTCAAGAACCTGACAACTCCTCATGTGTCCTTGTGGTCCTGTTTGACTAAGTGGCACAATTTAGATCTGCCATTGCCTTAATATCTTAATTAGAGAACTGTTCAAAGCATTAAAGGTGCCCTCTTTGGGTGAAATATTAACTGGTAGATACAAATGGACTGAACTTTGCCCAGCACACACAGAGGTAAAATAAATTGCTTGAACCTGAATTTATAGCCATCATTTACAGTCACTGTCTTTGCAGTCTGTCCAGATTTCCGTAAGTGTAAAACTGGCCAGACTCCTAAGGTGTTTCAGTTTCCACCTCTTGTTTGTTTTATTTAATTTGGTTACACATTTTTTCTTCTGCTTATTATGAGCTATTTCAGAGTTTACAGGACGTGGAAACAGAGAGGAAAAAAAGCTCTATGACAAGTTGTTTTCATTGATAATGTCTCTTATGAGTAGATATCCAACAGCTTACAAAAGAGATCAGCTTCACAATCCCCACAATGAGAGAAGCAGAGGCCCAGCAGCCTCTCTGCTCAGGAACACTGTTTTTGTGTTAATCTCTCTACACTCAATTGCCATTTACTAAAACCAGAAATCAATCCTTTTGAGTTTTTCTTTATGTTCCCCCAGAGATGTACATTAGGCCACCAGGCAGAATAGAGTGCAGCAACATTAACTTCTGTTATTGTACCCATTTGTGACCCCATTTGTACACCCTCAGTCATGGAAGTGAATGCCAACCTTCATGTTGTCATTCTGCCCACTTGAAAACACATGACTGAACTGTATAATTTGCATATTAAAACGTGTAAATAGGGATGTTGAAAGGTGCAGATAAGGTTATAGAAGTCTCACAGGGAGGAAGTTTATGTGGGTACTGTGGCTGTTTATTTGTTTTAATGTCTAGTATTAAATGTTTGGGCATTATGATCACTGGACAGGCTCAGTCTGATGGATACCAGTATGGGTAGGCCAGCAGTTCCATGCCTCAGCACTTGAAGGGTTTTAATACTAAGTTACATTATGCATTTATTTTAATGAACAATTCAATATTTCTCATGATAGCTATTAAAGCTATGACTGTAAAAAAGAAAATAATATTTTTGTTTATCAAAGAAATTGTGAAATCTCACAAAAAACTCCTCTCCCCAAAATTAAAATCTTATCAAGGAAATTAAAATCTCACAAACTCAGTTATTTTTGTCCAAATAATGAGCAAAACGGTGTATGATCGAAACAGTTTTGACCCAAATCATATCTGGTCAGAATAATATTGGGAAACTATTGTTATTTAAATTTGAACTAACTACATTACTAATTCGTGTTTGCAATTATATCTGGACAGTTCAAGAGACGTGTTTCTAAATAGTCTAGTGGCAGTTTTGTGAAATGAGATCACGCCAATAAAAGAGTATTTAACACAGATAAGAACTTTGTTTCTAGAAAGTGAGATAGCAATCAGTGTGATTTCAGCAAGAACAACTCCTAAGTTCATATCAGTTTTACTACTGGAGTTTTATTTGGTAGTGATAGAGAGCTGTTGATAGCTAAAAGTTCTTAGCACAGCTTAAAGTCATATATATCTAGCCAATTTGATGCTTATTAATGGGCTTTAATTAGAACTCAATTTCTATAAGCGAAAAGTTGAGATTAAAATAAATTAAGTGCAATAGAGATAAGGAATTATATTGGTCTCTCTGTGATTTATAAGACAATAACTTGCTTCTTGCTAAGTGAACCAAAAGTACAAAGGTAGGCACACAGTGGCATTATTGCTGTACTAGAAATGCAGTTATCAAGCTCTGCTGCCTTGGCAGACTTTGTTTTGATTAACCACAGAGATCACACCCAAAATGTCAGCCTCCAAAAAATGTCTTCATGGCCCTTTTAAAGTCTGGGAGAGAAGCTCAGGGCAGGCAGAGACTGGAGGGAAGTGAAAGTGAGAAAGGGTCCAGGAGGAAACAGCTTGTGGCCTTCACCACAGTTGTTTAGAGCAGAAAGAAATATAGTGAAGCAAATCTGCACGTGGTGGGGAGCTGGTGACTTCAAAAATATTGTCATGAGGGGTGAACAGAGAGAGGAAACTGTGGAGACAAGTGTGAGATTTGATTGGGGGAAGACTTATATTTGAAGGGTTTTGCAACAAGAAGAAACATTGTGAAATAATAAAATTAGAAAAATCACCTAATCCACATCCTCTACTGCTGATAATTACACATTATAATTGTAAATCAATGCTTTGATATTTTGCCATTTCAATGTAAAAAGGGGGGAAATCACACAGTTGGCAAGAAAATTAATCTCCACATACTGTACTAAACTGCTTATTTGTCATTAGTGTGATTAAAACAACAACAAAAAAGTGTTTTGCTGGTAAATGAAGTGCTGTTTACTGACAAGCAGGAAAAACTAACTTCATAAAGCCTCTTTATTTAAGTTGTACAACATATGAGACAAAACTTTCAGAGAGCTAAAATTAGCTCCCAAACACATTTAGGTTGATTCCAGAAGCTGTTGGATACCTGCAGCTCCTTGTTCTTCCATTCAGACAACTTTTAACAAGGTTTCCAATTATCTCATCATGGCTGAACCTTAACCTGCATGAACACTTGGGGTGGAGGAGGCAAAAGAGGTCTGAATTAATCTTTTTATTGCTTGCTTGCTCTATGGAAATCTTAATATCACTGTAGATTAGACAATTTACAGGTCAGATAATTAAAACTGCAGCATTAAGAGCTGCACACATAAATTAATGAGGATACACTGAAACAAAGATGTTAAAGCAAAACAGAACATTGTGGAGGGAGAAAAATTCCCCGTGGCTTAGTGAGAGTACAGTTGGGCAGCTTTGGTTTTTTGCCAGGTCTTTTTCAGTCCTTAACATTGCTGAAAAATCCCTTACTTGGCTTTGTGTATAAAGTGAATCAACACCTCAATGCACACTCTCACATCTGTGCAAGTACACACATGCATATGTACAGTGGATATGCATGTCTGTGTGTATGTATCTCCACATATAAGTGGATTTTGATCTCCTTCATCTCCTACAGCCTTCTGGTTCAATCCTGCTGTTTATTAGTATTGCTAATTCTAACAAAGACTTTGTATTTTCTCTTCTAATCTGGCTTTTTTATTTTGTTATCATCTGCTTCTGTCAGTGCTTTCCAAAAAGAGACAAAGGCACACTGTCCTGATGATCTCCTGGAGTGAAGATCAGCCATCAAACAGAGAGGAGCTTTGGAGAAGAGGAATAATGTATAATAAATGTGTCAGAAGAATTTGTAGCACAAGTTGTGTTTTGAATAAAGTAACTGTTATAGTTGTAAGAGATCAGTCAGTCTTAAGAAGTGATGTTAAACATTTTAGGAACAATGGTGATTCAGCTGAAAAAATCGGATTTTAGGGTAACCCCATATGAAATTGCATAATATATAATTGTGCAAAGATTTTCCTTCATGGCCAATGGAGCCTAAGATTTACTCTGTAATCACATGCTTTATATTGAAATAATTCTCTTTCTAGAAGATTTTAAAATTAACAACATTGAACTCAGTTAAGTACCTTATCTAGAAACAAAAGCACAAAGTTAAAAATCTGCCTTAGTTTTAATGAATCCTGCCATACTTTTGTAGGTGGATTTGGGTCACATATGGGAGAATATGGTAGAGTGAAAAGATATTTAGTTCAAAGACGTGCCACTCTGCCAGTTGACTCTGGAACAGCTTGTACATAAAGGAATACATCACATGAATATTCAGTGGTGCTAATTTGTTAATTTCCAGAACAGCCCAGTTTAAAATCACAGAATGGAAAGAAAAGGATGATCCTCTCCTCTGAAATGCTCCCAAAGTCCCAAATCCAGAACAGTGAGCAGAGATTTCTTTTCTTTTCCTCTCCCTACCAGCCAAATGGGACAAGCATCCCTAGCAGTGTCTAACATTTACCTGGAAAACTGCAGGTGATGTTTCAGCCACTCCAGCTGTCCCCTGGCTGTGCCTGCCTGCCTCTGCCAGGTTCAGAAGGAACCAGAGTTAAGACATTCTTTCCTTCCCCTTGGAGCCAGTGAAGGAGTTAATTTTAATGCGAATGTGCAAGAATTAGTGTGTATGTGCTAGGGATTAAAGATCAGCTATTATAAACAGTCAATCTATAAGCCACCGGCCACCAGCTCGGGCTGCACTTTGACCTTGTCTTTATATGTGACAGGAAAGAGCCGTTCTCAGCTCAGACCGGGGGGAACAACGGCGCCTGCGGGAGCGGCCGGGCAGAGCGCAGGCACCGGGCATTTATTTCGTCAGAGATGGATGCGATATATGGCAGGAATAAGGAAGAGCACCCAGAGCCCATAAAAGCTGAGGTGCAAGGTAAGTGAAAGAAAAATCTGTCGTAAAACGAGCAGCTATTTTGGTGTTTTTCCAGTCCGTAAACACTGCGACTCTTCTTCGCCCGAGGCAGCGCTGGAAAGGGAAGCTGAGAGAGAGGCGCAAGGGAATTTTGTTTAAAAGACTGATCTCAGACAATATTTGTGACCCTACTGGGGGAGTTTTCTCACTCCCTGAGCATTTCTGTGTACTTTTCGAAAGTCTGTTTGAACAGGACTCACTGAAGTTGGTGGTGAGGGAGAGAGAGGGATTTCAGCTCGGACACCCCCTCCCCCATGGCTCTGCTCACACTTTCGGTTTCTCCTCCCTGTAACCTTTCCCTGCCCTCCGCTCTCCCGGGGAGGGTCTCTAAAATCGGGGCTCTTCACCGCTGAGTAGCAAAGCACCAGTGCAGGATGCCACAGGGTAGCGATAAGAGGAGTGTTTACAAGATAATCCAGGAAAAACTGCGGGATGACACTCGAACAAGCTGTTATTTTCCCCCATTTCTTTTACTTTACAGAAGACTTTTATTTTTGTTTACAGCAACTGGAGAGATTTGTTGCTGGGAATCTCTACTTAGTAAATCTTGGCTGTGTTGTTTGTGATATATACTGCAAGAAATGGTAGGAATCTACCATTCCCAAGTACAAAACTTAAAGAGATGACAATTAAAACCTGCAGGGCTTTGTTGCTGTTCAGTTTGGTGGCCGAATTGGAAAAGATTTTGTGTCAAGTCAGACAAAGTGTTTTGTTTTAATGCCTTTGGATTATTTTATGCTTTTATGGGTTTATGCTTTTCAATTTTTTTTTCTCAAGATAACAAGTTATTATCAAAACATTTGAAGTTATTTGCAAACAACTTACCAGACCTGATCTGTATCAGACCTGTATTATGCAATAGTTTATTTGAAAAAAGTCTGCTTATTTCAGAAGGCAAAGTTACACACACAAAACATTTCTTCATTGCTAAAGAAAATAAAAGAGAACCATGACCTCTTAAAATATTTGGTAGTCCTGAACTCTGTCAGTATTTTGTCTCCTTGCTAGTCAATATGAGCACTGTAAATATTGATCACACTTTTAACACTGGCTGCAATTATCCCACGCTCTCCTACAGCCATGTGATTTTCTGAGATTCTCTTGTTACCAGAGTTAATAAATGTCCAAATATTTGAGGATTTCACTGTGCCACCAGTGTGTCCTCATACATTACAGAAAACAATAAGGTCCACATTTTAAAGCTTTATAAGCACTTTTGGATGCTGATTTGGTACTCAGTGTGATTTGCAGAAATGCTTATTTCCAATAAGATGAATTCTCTGAAAACCTCACTATATGATCCTTTGCTCTTTGTTTTTCATACTGAAATTTTGTCAGAAATTACATGGAATTGCACCAGAAATTTTAGAAGCTGAATAAAGTCCAGAGTGCTTTAAAGAGCTTTTTCCCTTTCTTATCTTTCCCAGCAAAATGATCATATATAAAAATATACTATAGTTATTGCTTTGGAGTTTCTTGTGTTAGAAACTGAAGTAAGGTTTAGTTTTCCAAGCTCTTCTAGAAAATAACAACAACAGCAACAATAATAATGATCATGATGGTGATGATGAAAGTTCATTCATTGTGTCAATAATTTTTTATGTACCTCATGTATTGCAGAACTGTAACCCTAATGGAATTATGCCCTAATGATGGTTCCCCATCTCTGGAATTGCTCAGAGCCAGGTTGGATGGGGTTTTGAGCAACCTCATCTAGTGGATCTGCCCATGGGAGGGGTTGGAATGAGTTAATTTTTAAGGTCCATAGGAGGACATTTGCAGCTTTTGTAAAGGGGTTTTCACAAGAAAGTGTATCAACATAATCAATGCTGGGTCACAGACTCAGTGATAAGGAAGAATATAAGTTCTGAACAGCTCTTTATGCAAAGGCAATAACCAGCAGAGGAATTACGTGGAGAAGCTGTATGTGATCCTAAATGTTCCCTCAGGAGTCATATGCATAAAGAAGCAAATCAAGCTTTTTATTTAATATATCATATGCCTTTTTTCATCTATTTAAACCTATTGATATTCTTTAATTGTTATTATACTGTGAGTCAAGTGATAGGTGATGCATTTCTTGCAGGGATTTGATGAGGAACATTTATGATTCAAATCTCAACAGCACCTATACATTTTCAGTACAATATTCCTGTACTTTATTTGTGTACAAAACACTACATTATGACTACTGTCACAAAAGCACTTCCCAAATGACACTGTATTATGCTGTGTAACTTAATTAATGAAATTTTTAGTGGAATTAATTTAGCCTGAACTTTAAGATGATGTGCTGAAAGCCAATGCAAGTCATATAACCTTTATTTCTGATAAGCTCTAGCTTTTTCTGGCACAAGCAGAAAGGTTTAAATGTATCACTGTAAAATGTGAATGCAGGAAGGAAAGGTCCAATTTTATTTACTTCCTGATAATTAACAAATTACATTCCAGCAATCTCATTTTGTTGTAGTAATCTCTGATAGCAATAGTCATGCAGAATGTCACTAGTGCCACATTTTTGAGTAGAGGAAATTTTAGTTAACCCAAACACCAATATCATTACATGGTACTGCAAATCTCAACACACCTACAGTCTGTCTGACTACACGAAGCCTCTGCCTTTAGGAAAACTGTCCTGGAACATTCTCCTTGCCTAAATGAATGATTCAGGTAACTCCTTTCTGTTTATAGGGCAGTTGCCTACTTGGTTGCAAGGGATACTGCTCCGAAATGGCCCAGGGATGCACACCATAGGGGACAGCAAGTACAACCACTGGTTTGATGGCATGGCTCTGCTGCACAGCTTTACATTTAAAAATGGTAAGTTGTTGCACAGTGGAACATTGAAAGGAACTCAACAACCCACGTTTTGGTGCCTTACATTGCTAATTGTGTTCTGAGTTGGATTGGAGTGGGTTTTGTCTGCAGAGTGGTGTGTGAGGGGGAACTGCTGTGGGGGAAGTCTCTCCTCACATCCCCTCATACCTGGCCCTTCACAACACAGCTGGAATATCTCTGCAGGGCTGTTTGCAAGGAGGTGTTATATTGTCCTTTCTTCTGCTGTGCCCAAGTTCAGTGCTGCTGTCACCCCAGGACAGCACAAACCCAGCTCTGGGCAGGTCACTGCAGGGCAGCCTTCTCCTTCCACCCAGGGCCAGAAAACCTCTCTTGTTTTCATACAGCCTCTCCACAAGTACTGGAGTGCCCAGAGGCAGTTCTGCTGTGGATGAACAGGCCAGTTTCAGGGAGGACCAGCACTTCCCTTTTGGGATTAGGCTTCAGCTATAACAGCTGCCAGGAGAGAAACTGGGCCACTGTGTCACTTCACATGTCAAACCTCACTTAGTATATTTGACACCCTACAGTCCCTCCTCCTGCTTGTCATCCAAATGGAGGAAAAAACAGGCAGCTATCTATCTTGAATTATTCAATTTTTTTTTCAGTTAAACCATTTTTCACCCATTCAGCTGTTACACAGTGTGAGATAGGATGGTTTACACCTGGATTTTTGTGGCAAAAAATACGTATCTATAAAAAAAATGGGATTTATTCCTGTTATCCTTCAATCTCCTAATGTTTACTTTTTAGTTCCCATTTCTGTGATTGGAAGCATTTAATGCCATTGCAGGATTTCTAGCTTGTCCAGCTCTACAAAACAAAATAACCTATAAAGAAATAATCAGTGTTTTTTAAATTGCCAGTATATCTTATTTACCTAAAGCAAACAGAGCTCAGTTCATTCAAGTATAGTGATTCATTAAACTGTTCATTCCTTCAAGCAATCTGTTACTCCCATAACTAAATTTTGCCAATACAGGAGATTTTTCACCACCCATAAATGGATTGTATAATTAATAATTTTTGCACACATTGTTTTATCTTCTGGAACAGTTTATGCAAATCCCTCCTCTCCTCTCAAAAGTTCCCCAGTATTAGTACTGGGAGTCAGGGAATCTTCACAAATTGTTACCAACCTCAGCAGCCATAAATCCTTTAAAACAGGGAGTTGGGGACATTGTTGGTTTCATTTCATTGTTGCCTAAAGGACAGCTGCTTGAGAAACTCTGGCTCTACCTGTGCTAAGTTTTTTGAAGGACTAAGTATAAAATGTGAAGGAAACCTGTTTGTTCTTCCTCAGGTGAAGTTTACTACAGAAGTAAATATCTCCGAAGTGACACGTACAACTGCAACATAGAAGCAAACAGAATTGTGGTGTCTGAGTTTGGGACTATGGCTTATCCAGATCCATGCAAAAACATATTTGCCAAGTAAGCAATGCTTTTCCCAACAAGATTCTTCTATCTCTTTTCAGCACAGATGTCTTTCTGTTTACCCTTGACACATATGTACAAATACAACAGTTGATTTGCAAATTTACAGTTGCTACATATTGAAAAGGTCAAGAGATATGTACTGCCTATGGGTTAGTCCAAGGCAAATATTTTAAATTAATTTTATCACCAATATTTTCTGCTTTATTCAGTAACACAAGTAGATTACATAAAAAACAAACATCTTTCTCCAGTGTTAGTGAAACATTTTGATACTCTGTAAGGGGAGAAGCAGCAAGAAATAAAAAGAAGTTATTAGTACAAAGTCTATTCAACAAAAAAAGAGAAGCATCAGTAACTACAAAAGATCAGAAAAACTTTTTGATTAAAGATGGTTTAACAGAAAGGTGAGGTGTAGGGCATCATGTTATCCTTGATCTTGTAAAATTGGCTGTTGGGATTCACTAACAAGTGCAAATAGGTCACCCTTCTCTCCTTCTTGTCACTGAACTACCTCCAGTCACCTTGAACCTGATATTTGGTAAGGACACATACACAGTTACTGCAAAAGAGCTGATATATTGTAAGCTGTTCCCTTGAAATGAGATTTTCTTCCTTCTTCCAATAGCAATAAGAGTAACTCTGGGATTTTAAGTTCAAAAGAGATAGAGCAACTTTGTCTTGGCTTCTAGTGACTGTGATGAAATCATACACTGATAAAGCAAAATGTCAAGCCTATGTGAAGTTCAGTCTTCTTTGAAATCATAATTGTGATGCAGAATAACACTGGGAACAAAAATATTCCACTGGGGACTAAATGAACACATCTATTTTATGAAGGCTTGCATTGAAAAACCTACCAGCTTTTAGGTAGGACCTGGTAGGCCAAATTTTCCCAAGATAGGCACAGGAGAGTTATTCACCCATCCTGATAGACCAGTGCATGTCCTAGAGCTGACAGTGGGAATGGGCCTGGATGCCCACTTGTGTGTGCAAAGCCTGTTACTTTCATGTCCTTAACCCTCACCCAGGCCAAGGACATTGGAGAAGTCCATCTCCTGTGTTTTCCCACCCTTTCCTGGGAGCTGCCAGGAGTGGGCACAGCAGGGAGAGGCAGCCCCGGGCCTGTGGCACTGTGGGGTCACTTGTGCTCCACGTGGGGGAAAAGCAGCTCCGGCTTCTGCAGCTCTAATGAAATTTCCCTCTGGACAGGGCATTCTCCTATTTGTCTCACACTATTCCTGAGTTCACAGACAACTGTCTGATCAACATTATGAAAGCTGGGGGTGATTTTTATGCTACTGGCGAGACCAACTTCATCAGGAAAATTAATCCAGAGACTCTGGACACATTGGAGAAGGTACAAACCACCATCTGTCATGCTGGTTCCTTGTCTGCTGATGAATAAATTTCAGGCTGATTCATAGGGATCCTTTAACATGTTCAGGGCACAAAATATTTTTCTTCTACTGTTGCCTTACTTTTGAAATCGTGGTAAAGTGAAATAGTGAAAATAGCAAAAGATAAAAGATCTCTTTTATGAACCTCTGAGTTCAAATTTAAATCCTGTTTAGTTTGGGAAAAGCTGGGCTTTGAGCAATTTCACTTGTACATAATCTAGGAAGGTTGCAGGAATAGTAGCACAGTTACATGATTATTTTGGATGATTGCCATTATTATGTATCTGTAGTTATAAAATTATTTACATAATTAAAAAATCAGTAGGTCAGTTATATGACTATTTTTCAAGGGTCTTATGTAAGATATTACTTAATTATTAAAACGAGAACTTGAGATATTGAAATATATAAAATGATTTTTTTCTAGCCCACACTACAGTTTGAGTACAATTTCCAAACTTCAGATAAAATAGAAATCTTTTTGCTCCAGCAGATTGCCACACAGCCCTGTTAAACAAAGTGCTTTCAGGGTGAAATAGGCATTTGTAGAATATCTTGCTTAGTTAATCCTCCCTGATGTTATGTGGCTTCAAGAGAGAGGTGGCTGTAATTCAGATTCTGTAACTTCTTTTAGCCTTGAATAAGGAAATCATTTGAATAACTAGACAAGTAATTTGGTTTAATTATTTAAATTTCAAAGCCATTTGTAAACGGAGTCCCAGTCTAAGGCTGCCAGGGCTAAATATCTGGTGGGTTTGTGGTGTTAGCTGAGATCAATTTTCATTCTCTTACACATCTCTCAAATTTCTTATTGTATCATTTTCCAGGTTGACTACAACAAATATGTAGCTGTAAATCTGGCAACTTCTCACCCACACTATGACAGTGCTGGAAATGTTCTCAACATGGGCACTTCAATAGCTGACAAAGGGAAGACAAAATACCTTCTATTTAAGATTCCTTCCTCTGTACCAGGTAAGATATATCTGTTACTGGTATTTTCTAGAAACTTGTTAGCAATTTCTTTTCTTCAAAGGGCAAGGGTGGTGATACAGCTGTTCCAGTAACCAGTGGTGTTCATTTTCTTAATTTCAACCTATTGTGAACTTCATATTAACTGCTTAGCCTGTCTGGGCATGTGCTCTTACAAAGGCTCTTCTTGAGTACTGTGTAAATAGTGTGTTTCAGTAGGAAGAACCTCACTTCTAGATGAAGAAACAAAAACAATTTTCTCTATAGGGCAGTACATATAATTTGAAGTTGTAAATTTTAATTTCTTTGTAAATGAAAATTCTCTTCAAGTGCTTATACTATAATTATAGGGAAGCATGACACCAAATAAAACCTAATATAGAGTTAATTCCTCTCTGACCTGGCCAATACTGGCCCTTGCTGAAATGCTGTCCATAGTTCACAAAGCAAATCCCTTGCTCTTTTTCCTTCAAGATCTTTTTTCGGTGTGTGTTGTTGAAAATCAGCTGCTATTGTGCTGCCTGTCCCTTGAGAAATCCAGAGGCCTTCCACTGCTGAAAGACCAGTGTGCAATTTTTAGCTGAGGCTCAAATTTGGGAATATCTCCCTAGAAATCAAAAAGCACAGGGACATTTGAAACCCCTTTTTAAAGCTGCTGATTTAATTAAACATATTTCTCCTCCATGCTGGGAGTTCTGAAGACAGTAACCAGTGGAATCAAATCCCAAGAGAAGGGGGCTGTGGCTGAATGGATCCAGCAGTGTGATTTCACTGCGTTGCTTCCTGCATGCAAAGTTCTATGTTAATTATGCAGGAGTAAACAAACACTTTCTTAACAGGAAAATGCAAATAAAACTGAGAGGAACCAGTTCTTCCCTGCCTGGGAGAACAAGGAGCACATTCCAAAGCACAAGTTTGGGATGGAATTTACTAGAAATATAATTTTAATTTTTATCATTCGTCTTCAGAACAAGAAAAGAAGAAATCTTGTTTCAAGCACCTGGAAGTGGTTTGCTCCATCCCTTCTCGCTCTCTGCTCCACCCCAGCTACTACCACAGCTTTGGAATCACAGAGAATTACATTATCTTCATAGAGCAGCCCTTCAGACTGGATATTGTCAAATTGGCAACTGCTTACATCCGAGGTGTGAGCTGGGCTTCCTGCCTGGCCTTTAATAAGGACGATAAGGTACTTTTCCTACTGCTGAGCAATGGAGTCAGGCAGGCCAGTGACCTCTTCCACACTGTTCTGTTTCTCATCTGGTTCGTTCATTTCAGTAGTTGCTCTTTTTTTTTTTTTTTCCAAACCATGTCTTTCACAGTTCACAGTGTTTTAGAAGTTGTATGTTTTGAAATACTGTCTCCTGTATCCAGAAATTTCTCAAATAAATATCTGATGCTGAAGCTCTTGAGAGAGAGGATAATTTGGCATAGCTGGAAATACTGCTAGCACGGAAATTCCAATCTGCATCCAAGACAGATCCAGTTGTTCCTGGTCCAAACAAAATTCTGTCTGTGATGGCTGAGCTCTGCTCCAGGTGCACTGCATGTGCTGGAGAGCCAGACTGGTGGGAAAGCCTGCACGGAACAAAAGAAGAGTCTTTCACTGTGGAAACTGAGGGAAAAACTGTTTTCTAAGGATCTTATTTCAACATGCTCTGGGCATAAACACATGGGACTTGCTGAGGTACAGGGCACCAGCACCACAGAAACACTCAACCAAGGCAGATTTATTTAACTTAGAAAGAGAGCAGGTCATTTTCCAGGTTTTTCTGGAAAACTTCAATCCTCAGCCTAGCCCAAATAGTAATTTGCAACAGTAAAATGAGCTTGAAGCTGTCCCACACTCATTTTACTGCTGTGTTTTCTTCAGGATGGAACTCCTTGTCTACTCAAACCCTGAGTTCTTAATATCCTTCAGTACAAATACACAGTGATAGAATGTTGATGGCTACCATTAGAAAATAGTTTTCTAAATAACTATTTGCTGATTCTGAATGGTTTTAAATAATGTTTTCTCTCTTCCAGACTTGGTTTCACTTTATAGACAGGAAGACTAAAAAAGAAGTGCCCACCAAGTTTTACACTGATGCTATGGTGTTTTTTCACCATATAAATGCTTATGAAGAGGATGGCCACATTGTTTTTGATATTATTGCCTATACAGACAACAGCTTATATGACATGTTTTATTTAAAAAACCTGGGTAAAGACTTTGAAGAGAATGTCAAACTTACCTCCATACCAACCTGCAAAAGATTTGTGGTTCCTCTGCAGTATGACAAGGTAGAAAGAAAATTACTTTTTAACCTATTCTTTGATCTGTAATTTAAAATATATCAGGTGTGAATAATGGGTACATTATTATTTGCCAGCCCTTATGTGCAAATTTCTGATTCTGTAGTGCCCAAAGCGTGCAGGAGGTTTGGGTTTTGTATGTCCTGGGGGAAATGGCCGTGGGCAGCTGGACATGGTTATGGATCCTGGTTCTGGATCCACTCTGGAGAACAGGGCTGTGAAGAACATGTCATTTTCTTCCCAATGAGATTATTTGTTAAATGCCATCAAATAGAAGCAGATATACCCACTTGGCTGTTAACTGCAAGGGCATGCATGAGGTTTTGCACAACCTGTTTCTCACACTTCACTGGAAGCCCACATACAGTACATGCATGCTCCCAACTGGTGCAATGGTTCAATTAAAACTAGAAGACTTCATTTAAGTGTGATATATAGCAGGAAGAGAAAAGATTTTATCTTTCAGTTTAATTTAAAGCATCACTTTACATCATTGTTTGCAGGGAAGATTTTATACTGCCCAGCAACTTGGGCAAGTTTCTGCCTGATACCTTTGGAATGGATATTACTTTTTCTTTCTACATCCTAGAACCTTAGTGCTTTGTTCTTGTCTGAGAAACAGCTCTGCAGCAATGACAAAGGATGTATTGGATCACACCAGCTGTTCTGCAATCTTAAAAATTCAGCAGTAGGACATTACAGAATATATCCCACCTATTTTTGCTCTGGATTTTTACCAGGTGCAAAAGCCTAACCTTAGTGACCTTCAGTGAAAATTTGACACCTTGTTCCTTGAAACCCATTTTCATCCATTAAATTCTCAAATTTATGGAACTTCTGGACCATAGCCATGTGTATCTAAACATTTCTAAGGACTCAGTGTGATTCAAAATTATTATTCTATGTTATATTAAAATACTTTGAGTGCAACAAGATTTCGAATGTAAACCTCAGAATCTAAAGTGCCATAAGAAGGATCTTCTGGAAGCTCGGTTTTTTAATCCCCAAATTGTTAATATTAATATCAAACCTGATAAAAATCTAACTTAGAAGCATATTATTGGAGATCCATGACTTTTGCAGCATTTGTCTCTTTCAGGATGCTGCAGTGGATTCTAATTTAGTCACACTTCCCTCTACTGCAACTGCTGTAAAGGAGAAAGATGGAAACATCTATTGCCAACCTGAAATACTATGTGAAGGTGAGACACATCCTTTAAATATGTGATGCTACATCAGTTTTGTATTAATACAGGATTCCAAGTCTGATCTCACAACTATTAATATGGCTTGCAAATCTACTTGTTAAAAGAGTAATTTTAGTTAAATAAGTCTGTTATAAGTAGTACTTCAAAATTAGCTGTGTTTTATAAAGATTGCCTCTGAAAGAGGATTTTTAACCTTTTATCAGGGGATAATAACAGGAATATGTAAATACATAATTACCTAAGGTGAAAGTAATTTCTTAGAATGGTAGCCTCCAATTCCATCCCAGTTGTTCATGTCATGTATTTATAAAGAAAGAAAAAACCAAACCAGAGAAACCCTCATAAATTCCAGTCTAATGAATCCCTAAGAATGAAAAATTGTTGCCTTTTGAACTAACAGCCCTGGCTTACTTATGTTAATACCCATCTTCAGATTCTTAGAAATTCAGACATTCAAAGTCTACATAACACCTTATTTAAGTAGTGTCAAGGTTTTTTACAGGGCAAAACTTCCTGAAGATTGGTGTGTCTGTATAGATTTTCATTTGAGGTTTTCTCTTGTCTTGTTCCTAAGTCTTGAACTTTATTTTACACAGGGATAGAACTGCCTCGCATCAACTATGACTATAATGGCAAAAAATACAAGTATATCTTTACAACAGAAGTCAAGTGGAGTCCAGTTCCTACAAAGGTATAATTAACATTTATAAAGTCAGCGTTTTCCCATTGGTGGGTCATTCACATGCAAAGAAACATGAAATGCCTAAATTCTCATAAGGATAAGTTCATGCTGTACCATTTCCCTCACAAAGTATTCATAAACTCAGGCTTCTTACTCCAGCTTTATATTCCATGAAAGTCTCTTGAATAGTTACTGAGACCCTCACTTCTCTGCTAAATTGGGCTGAACCTTCTGTGATGTGCCAGGAACTGCAAAGGAGAGAGTAGGAAAAAGTATTATTCACATGTATATATTTAATATTTTTTCCCTTTAGGAAGCCTAACACAAAAATAAGATATTACAACACTACCTAATACATTTTAAATATTACAACAATATCTTATTTTGGGGAGGCTTTCTATTTTGCTGGCTAGCTCTCTATTAGAGGCAGCAAATGCTTTGTTTGCATGTGCATGATGTCAGGAGACAGCCAGGAGTACAAATAGATTAAAGGAAAAGTATTTAGATTTAAATGTACAAGTATTATATGGACAAACTCCCTCTTTACAATTCTTATTCTGTGACTACAAGGCAACACAAATTGAAGTCACTGTTGGTTCTTGCATGTAATTACCACAACTGATTACAAAATAAAGCTGGATTTCTGCATGGTGCAAGAAAATTTATTGCGGTGCATCTGACAATAACTCAAACTAATCTGCAAGTTCATGATTTACAGTGTAGGTAATCTCTGCTTGACTCAAATATAATAAAAAGTGCTGGTAGGACGATCTTTCTTCACATCAATTGCAGTTTAATGGATGCAAGCACAACAACATAATCCTTAGGTAAAGTCTGTCAGTGAAAGTGCTGTCATCTTGACTAGAAGAGAGAATTCTTTTTAATTCTTCCTCCAGTAATTTGAATGGTTTCACTTTTGTGTAAACGTATTTTTTGGCTAAAGATCAAAATGGAAAAGAATAGAACTGCATTTCTGTGGATAGGGAAAAGCCTTAATGGAATTGAACTGAAAATACCAGGCATCCCCTCTGGCCATTGGTCTGGCCACTCAGTGGGATGAAAATCCACACTCTGTTCCTTCAGTAAACACCAGTGTCTGCCTCACTGGTTTGATCTTTACACCTCACTGGGAACAGCCTTTCTTCTGGCATATGTACCCTACTGCTCAACAGAAGGCCTTGAGGAAAATGGAAGTAGCAATAAAAGAAAAATAACTCCCAGGATTAGAAAATGACAAGTTTAAAACCTGTTTCCTACTTTACTACAGAATCTCAGTGAATTGGAACAATTCATTTAAATATTCTGTGTCTTGGACTCTCTGCAGTGAGGGGCATTACTTACAGTGAAGGGTCTCTTGTGACCTGTTAGCATTTTTGAACTATTAAACAACTGTAAATGAAAAGTGCAATTGTAATCTAGTTAAATTAAATGGTTGTGTGATTATGCAGCCATAAAATGTGACTCCAAAATTTAACATTTGCCAAGTGTTTTATCTTGTGATGATACCTGCCTTAACACTTAGCATTAGCCCCCCTGCCAGCAGTCTGTTCATGTTGTACCTTTTGAAAAAGCCACTGTCAGGGTCACTGACATTTTTCTTTTCTTGTCACAACCATTTAGATTGCAAAATTTAATACCCAGACAAAGGAGATGCTCCACTGGGGAGAGGATGACTGCTGGCCATCCGAGCCTGTTTTTGTTCCCAGACCTGATGCAAAAGAAGAAGACGATGGTAAAATAATGACAATGTTCTGAAAGCTGGGGTTACACGAGTTTTGTATTAAATCTCACAAGTTTCAATATTCTTAGTCAAGAAAGTTGGGTTGATGCATCCACTTTGAGATGGGGTTATCTTTTCTACTTAGTGAAACTTTTATATGTTTCTAATTCTTCATTTGCATGTCACAGGTGTTGTTCTGACCTGTGTTGTGAAGACTGCTCCAAAGGATCCACCTTTCCTACTTGTCTTGGATGCTAAAACCTTCACAGAGCTGTGTCGAGCCACAATAAATGCAGAAATGCATATGGACCTGCATGGAATATTCATACCACAGCAAGCCATGAAAACTGAGACTGAGTAAAATCTATTTGCTGTATTGCACAGACTGACATAACCTGCTGCTGAATGTGGGAGAATATCCTCCAGGAAAAGCCTTCTCTTATGATAAGAAATGACTAATTATAACCTCCTCAGTATCTACATATAATCTCTTAAAAGAGACAGAAATTACTTTATTACAAATTATTGTGTATACAACTGCTATATCACTATTCCAAAAGAAGAATTATCAATATGAAGTGCTAATGTTGAATACAGCTTGTGGGGCAAGGAATAGGAGACAAAGGTAACAAGAAATGTTTTATTTGAGTGGAACAAAGCTTTCTGAGCAAATGAAGTACTGTATTCATAGGGTGACACATGGCATGAGTCACACATGTCTGCAGGTCATGTAACTTCCATGGGCAGTTGCAAGACTGCAGCTGACAATGAAAGTTGTCTCCTGCCAGAAAACCTCATGCTAAACTATCTACCATGATACCAATCATTCATGGCAATATATTCTCTTGGTGCTTGATTTCTTAATCTCTACCATAACCAAAGTATTATGCTGAGGTGCTACATTTTTCTTAACCAGAACCTAACTTCCTCCAGCTTTTCTAATAGTTTCATGGTGTATTTTTTTGCTTTTATGTTGACAAAATCAAGTGACTTTATTGAAATAGAGTACATGGTTATATGTAGCATTCAATTATACTTTAGTGACATTTGATCTTAAGCAGTTTGTATTTAAATCAGTGTTCCTTGGGCAGAATATCTGCCATTGCATTTCATGAATGAAATAAATGATTAATACATAGATGAATACATTGTGTAAAAGATGAGAAGAATTGTAGTATTTGCTATTGCCACTAGTCTCTGTTAATAGCAGTATGTATGTGAATGAGGGCAGTGTATTCTGGCAGAACTCAGACACACATGTACAACAAATAGTTTAGAGAAAGAGTGAGAGATGTAATTTAGGCCTCATCTGAACCCCACAGTAGCTGAACCTAGAAGCTGTTATTCCCATAACTAAGAATTCCCTTATGTCTGCTTAGGAGTATCCATGTTCTCACACGTGTTTTTCCTTGCCTGTACCAGATACTTCCTGATAAAAGTGCACAACTCTCACTCACAGTCACAAAAAGCACATTTCAACATAAAGTTCAAGTGCCAAGCACAGAGTGACAGGTTGTGTTACAGAAATGGCATTTCTTACCCCCCCTGAGTGTATTCCTGAGTTGAGGTATTGTCTTTTCCTTAAGTGAGAGCTTTCTTTGAATTTTATTTTCTCATTGTAGATATCTTTGCTGTTGGAAGCATCTTTACTGATGGAGAAAACCAGGTGCACATCCATCCATTTTGGGTGTTTCTGTAGCACCACACAACTCAGGTGCCTCTCACTTTGGCACACACATTCCCTCAGTGCCTGTGCTGCTCACAGTGTTTCATGGGAAGGAAACAGAATGAAATTGTTGACATTTACTACCTCCCCACCACATGAGAATCTGTGTTTGGTGACCTGTTTGTGATTGTCTAAGGTGTTTATGGCAAAGCAGGAATTGAACCAACATAATCCACAGTTCCTGTCTGTTCTGTTCCTCTGCTTAAGTCTTTGCACTTTGTTAGGCCATTTTTAATGTAAAAAAACCCCAACACTGTGGTCAGATCTAGTTAAAATAGGCAGGTTTGGGCATTCAAATGTTTACATGTTCCATAAAATGGAAATAAACACTTCAGTAAGGTGTGTCTGTAGAAATAGTCACTTTTAGTGTTTTTAAGGCATATTACCATTAGTATTTAATAGCACTTTATCTTCTAATGAAGAAATTTCATTCCATTTTTGTAAATAATATGGAACCAGTACTGGAAGAGAAGACTGACTTGTGATATTGGCAAAAGACATCAGCTCTGTTTCTTTTCATATGAAAAAGTTTGGGTTTAACAAATGTCCACAAATACATTTCTAGAATTACAAGGTGGCAATGAATCAAAAATCTAACCAACGTTACAAATTTCCTTCTAAGATTCTCCTCTCCAGAATTTCTTCTGCAGTACTCACAGGGTTGTTTGTGGATGATCATGGCTTTGGATACAGGAGTTACTTGACTTCTGAGGAGATAATTTTTACTGGTAGAGATGACAGGATAGGGGATACACTCATCATAAAAGCAACCTGTAGTCTAAGAAAGCAAATGTGTTATTTACATTCCTGTAGAAATAATGCAGAAAATAAATGATAAGAACTTGTCTTGGGTATGATTTTTTAAATGAGATGTGCCATATTCCCTTGGTCAGTACTGCACAGGATTTGATTAGCATTAAGTTTGTAGTTAATCTGAGGAGAAAAACAGTGATGTAAATCTGCATTTGCTAATCCCAGTATCCTCCTGCAGCAGAGACAATAGGAATAAAACCACACAGCTAATCACAAATTTGTTCAAGAATGTTTTTAGTGGTTGCAATACCAATCTGATGAAACATTTACCCTGCATATGGTAACACACTATCATTTCCAGGCTGACAGAAGCAAGGGGAAATTCAGATTTGCTTTGCCAAGTGGCTGCAAGACCTGTAGGGTTTTTTTTGATGTGGTAACGTGGCACGTGGTAATGAGTGTCATTTGGTTTGCTTCTGACACTGTGAATGAAATACCAAGGGTTTGCACCAATTTAAGTCATAAATTAGCCCCACAAAATTAATGGAATTATTATAATAATGGCTTAACAAGAATGTAGATGGAGTGACTGCAAATAAAAAATAGTAAAGATAAGTATCTCCATTAAAAGAAAAATACATAGTTGAGTGAGAGAATCAGGCCACGGGTATGCATACATATAATTAATTACCTCAGAGATGCTACAAATGGACCTTGATAGAGTGGTTTGGTTTGTTGCTGGTTTGGTTTAGCTTTTTTTTGTTTTGGTGGTTTTTTTTTTTTTTTTTTTTTTTTTTTTGTTAATACACCCATTAAATGGAACAAATAGCAAGGTATAACAATGAATTTGTTCTCTGGCACTGGATATTATCTGTTACATCTTGCCCCATTGCCCCACATAGGCAGCAGGAGGAAGCAGAAACAGTGTTTACCAGGACACATTAAAAACCAGAAATGCAACAATGTTTTCCTCTGTAACAATCTGTGCAGGTGGCAGGGAAACACACCAGTGTCTTTCTTTTCAAATAACCAGGCCACTCAATGACAGCTTTTGCAATAATTTAAACCACTGCTCCCTGGGCTCTGCAATTACCTGAGTATTAATGACAAGCAAAACACCTCTTTCCCCTGCAGCCAAGGAGCAGTGAAGACTCTCTGCCTTCATTACCCTCAAAGAGAGCTGAGGATGTGTCCTCTGGATCCCCAACCTACACCTGGCATCCTGGATAATTACACCCAAGCAAGAAAAAGTGGCCTTCTAATACTTGTAAATGGGTATGACAACAAGTGTTGCAGAGCTGCTGGTGTTTCATGCACATTGCTGTGGGTTTAGGCCTTCTGCCCTACACCCTCTGCTTCTAAAACTCTTGTTCAGAGCTGCACAACAAACCTGCAGCACGGTGCTCCTCCCTGTGACCTCTCTCCAGTCAGGGAGCACTTCAGCAAGGGTTCAGCCTGGCTCCACAGGGCTGAGCACACTCTTCACCCAGGCCCTGGGTGCAGGGTTTGGGCTGCTGGGTGATGTGTGAGGATGTCCCAGCTGCAGAACAAACCAGCAATTGTGTGCAGCTGAAAAAGAACAAAGCTGCCTTTGTGAAGTCATTTCTTACAGTAATTTCTTTCCTACGGGGTCACTTCCAGATACCCCAATTCATTTTCCAAGTGGTAAAATCATTTGGAGACACCATCAAACTGAATGAATGATAGAATTTTGTTACATTCCACTGAAATGCAAGTAATAAAAGCAATAAAAGCATGTGACCCACCAGAGCTTTACTAGATCAGACCATCTGAAAATGTTCTTTTCCCAGTGAAGGGATGGGCAGCATGACATCCATTTGGGTGCTCCAGAGGCTGGGAGAGCCCAGTGCTGCTGTGCCTCTCAGCACAGGGAACACAGCGAGCTGCTCTGCTGGTCCCTCCCAGCAGCACCAGCTGGATGTCTGTTTTAGAGCAGATCACAGTCTGTGAAACACTTTCACTCAGTGCAAATAGTTTCACGGCTTTAATGTAGGATGCTGTTAAGAAAGCAGATGGAATCAAGTAATCTTTTAATGTGCAATTAAGCACAATAATAAAGGCCTAGAATTTATCATGTGAACTGTCCTAAAGAAGATCCTTTTTTGCTGGAAAAGGCTATATTTCCAGTGGGCAGCAGCAGAAAGGGGCACTGCCATAATGAGTCTTGCTGTATTTAATTCTAATTCTCTTATTTTTCTTGTGCCTACACCCATAACATTTACCTCCCGCTCATGTAGGGGAACAAACAAACAAATAAATAAATAAATGAAAGGCCAGTTTTACAGGATCACAGAATCAATTAGATTGGAAAAGACCTCTTTGATCGAGTCCAACCTACGACCAAACACCACCGTGTCAGCCAGACCATGGCACCGACCGCCACTTCCAGGCTTTTCCTTAAACATCTCCATGGATAGTGATTTCACCACCTCCCTGGGCAGCCCGTTCCTATGTCTGATCACCCTTTTTGGGAAGAAATCTCTCCTAATGTCCAACCTAAACCCCCACGTCGCAGCTTAGGGCTGTTTCCTCTTGTTCTTTCGCTCGTTGCCGGGACAAGAGTTTGATCCTCCCGCGGCTCCATCCTGCCAGGGAGTTGTGGGGAGCGAGAAGGTTCCCCCTTGAGCCTTCTTTTCTCCACGCTGAGCATCCCCCGGCTCCCTCCTGGTGCTTCAGCCCCTTCCCCAGCTCATTTCCCTTCTCTGGACCTCCTTTAGTGGCATTCCAAAGCCGTGAGGAGACAAAGCCGAGATTTCCGCGGGCCGTCCCCGCCCCGCCCGCGGAGAGCCCGCGGTGCCCGAGGGCGGCCGGGCC
>JANPWX010000387.1:60761-122517 GCA_024734555.1 Trochalopteron elliotii
AGGTACGGGGCCGGGCCCGCAGCCCCCCGGGCCGCCGCTCGGAGGGGCCGCGCTCCGGGGAGCGGGGCCAGGGTTATGTAAGGAGCGGGATCCGCGGCGTGTGAGGACGAACGGAGCCGGGGAAGGCCGGCGGGGGAGGTCTGCGGACCCTGGGTGCGCCTCGGCCCGGAGTTGGCCCGAGCGCTCAGGGAGGGTGTGTGTGGAGTCTCCCTCTCCGGAGACATTCAAACCCCGGCTGGACGCGTTCCTGTGTCACCTGCTCCAGGTGACCCTGCCTTGGCAGAGGAGCTGGACTGGGTGATCTCCAGAGGTCCCTTCCAACACCGGCAATTCTGTGATTCTGTGGGAGCAGCTGGTGGGCCACCTCCTTCCCTCCTTTCCCTGTCTCCGGCCGGTGCCGCCGGGCCCCTCCGCAGGATCCGTCGTGTGCTGGGCATCACACCGCTGCTTTTCCCAGCTCTGAGAGGCTGTGTCACCCACCAGGGAGAAAAATCCCTCCAACAACTTAATTGCTGCCAAGAGCCTGGTGTGAACAAGTGACCCTCTAAAGAATGAACTGTGAGGATGGTGAGGGAGGTGTCCGGCCGAGGGGCAGCATCCCAGGGGCGTTGTGAGGCGCTGGGCTGTGTGCGTCCCTCGGCCGCACCGAGTCAGCACTTCAGCATCATTTTTTTTTCCTCCTTAATGTCTTTTAGCAAGGCAGGGCTCCAGGTGTTGGTCATGGGTTGTGAAGTACATCGGCTTCTAAATTAAAAAATAAAAACGCAGGTTTGTCTCCCCATTGCTTGTGTCCCCACAAGATCTAAGAACATCGCTCGGAAATTGCCAGAGGGACAAAGGCTGGCCGTGCCAGGATCGCAGGCAGCTCTTGGCAGGGCTGTCACCAGCATGTGCAGTCAGAACTGTGCCACTTGACAGCGAGTGCTGGGGAGGACGAGCTGCATTAGCACAGTCATGGTTTCCGAGGTGCCTGGCAAACAGCTGCTCCTGTGCAGGGAAACCCGGGTCAGGGAAAGTGCTGCTGACACCAGTTTGAACCTCATCACACTCAGCGCTGACAAGTCCAGCGACATCAGGTGAAAAGAACATGCCCTCCATGAGATGTTGTGGTACATTTCTGCATGTCAGAGCACGTAAACAAAACGTACAAGTGGTTAATTTCAAAGGGGTTTTAAGTCCACTCATTTGCAGGTAGTAAAAGCATTTGTTTTGTCTTCATGTGTAAAGTAGGAGCAGACCTTCAGTAGCATTTAAACACAGGATTATCATAAATCTGTAGCAGACTTTTTGTACTGTTTGGACATTTCTTCCAGTTGCTGCTTCCTGTGAAGTAGTCATAAAATTTGCATTTTTTGTGCACTAGGTGAGGATGGGGATTCTTTATGCCACAGTGTGAAAAAATGCAACCTTCTGCAGTGTCATGTCATCTGCTTTTAGGCAACACGGTATTTTGGGTGACCATTGTAGTACAACTTCAGCATTCTCAAGTCCAAAAATAAACTAAAAATAAATAGAATATGAGGCTGGTGAATAACTTTTGAATAGCAGTGATCATGCACAGACTTAAGTAAACAGTTATCTGCACGGATTGAGCTAGCAGAGCTGAGTTATGAAGTAAAATGCACAGAAAAGGAAGATCATCAAGAGTTTGCAAAAAGGATGTGGTGGAGCCTATGTACTACTAATAATTTTTCATCACTGCTTGTCTTGAGAAGCAGGTTTGGAATACTGTGGTGAAAGAAATCAAAGATGTGAAATAGAAATGAGCCATTGATTCATACTCTTCAAAATGCCTGAATGCTTTTTAGGTCATTGGCCATTATATTTTAGATGACCATATGCCTGACATTAAGTTTCAGAAGAGTTGCTGTAGGTGGTAAGAGGTCATGTCCTTGGAAAAACTGCTGTTCTATTGTTACAGCAGGATGAGTTTACAGAAAATGACATTTTTTTTACAATGAAAATAAATGTTTAACTAAAAGATACTGTAGATGATCCCACAGAGAAGTGTCTTTTCTTAAAGAATTTCATCTGTAAGCTTTACATTTTGTTAATCTCTGAAAAATGTACTGGGGAAACATGGGTTAATTGTGTGTGAGAAATAAGAGCTCCAGACACAACTACATTAGCAAAAAAACTTGTAGTCATTAGAGTTGTGGCTTTTTTAAACTCAGAATTGTTCAGGTTCAAATCCCATGAAGGAACTCATTAACTATGTGTGAAAGTAGGTTACATGCATTAATATATAAATATGATTAAGTGTGGGGTTTGTTTTTTTTTTTTCTTTAAGCTTACTCATGCCTTCTCCTCAGGCTTTCAAGATGTAAAGAACCAAAAATACATGTACCTAGTTCTTGTATGGCACATTAGGAAACACATTTGTATTACCTACCTTTGCAGAGCCTAATTTTTACTTGCTGCCTGTCTCTCTTCTTTTTATCACTCCAGGATCTCTCTCTTAGTCCAGCTGGTTTTCACACTGGGTAGAATTGGTCAGGTAGGTTGCCAGTGTTGGAGCATTGTGTTTCCAGCCAAGAGTAATGTTTCAGTGGCTCTTTTTGGAGATGAAATTAATCTCTACCTTTTACCTAGTCTGTGCAAGTCCCATTTATTTTCAGTGTTGGTTTTTCAAAGAAAATCAGTTTAAGCCTCTATATAAACAGTTATTGCAGGAGAGACAAGAATTTCCTGTCCCTGTATTTTAAGGGCAGCTGATTCCAAAGCTCTGGTACCACAGGCTGTTACAGTCTCCAAATCCCAATTGATTCAGATTGCTCTCATTTGAAAAATTCCAATATAAAGCTCAGAAAAATCCATTAAGTAATTTCAGAAGTAAAACTTGGAATAAAAACAAGCATTTATGTGGAACTTGAAGTGAAGCAGTGGAAGTATAAGTTGATGTGGTGTTTTCAGAGTCTGGCTGTGTCGTTTTGTGCTGTGGCTGTGGGCAAGTTGGTGGGTGAGTTCAGAAACTGTAGGGTTTGCATGAATGCCTAGTTTAGGGTGTGAGTAGGAAAATAAGTAGGCATGGACTTTGTGAGGGGGTGGTTGGGTGTGAGCAGAGTCTGCCTGTGCTGAAGGATTTGTGCTGCCACAAGGAGAGGAGCGTTACCTGTTTTTTAGTTTTGCATGGAAGCTGTTTGGCTGATTGGTTATGAGTAGGACACTTGTAAATTATAGTGATGTGTTTTCCCACTAGCTATTTGGCAACTGGATTATTCATGCAGCCCAAAGATAGCAGCTTCAGTGGGGAGAGAAATAAAGGCATGAAGGGGCACAGAAACACATTGGAAGTGTTATTGGTGTCCTGAGTTCCACCTGCCTGTCTGATCTATAGTGTGGCTTCTGCAAGTACAGAAAAAGAAAAAAGGCCTGTTTCATTTTCAAGTTATCAGTCTGTGGGACCAGTAAAAAAATTAATTTTTCTGGGGATCTGATTCTTGAGGTCTTGTCTCAACTGCTTAATGCCAAGTTAAGCAGCTCTCTCAGGGCAGTGAGGTCTGGGGTGATTGTGTGAATTCCTACAAAATTCCCTTATATGTACAGGCTTATCTAATCCTTCTGTGTGCCCCTGGAGCAAATCCTGCCATTTACAAAGAAGTCTCCCTGCATATCTCTAACATCTTGTGGTATGTTCCTGAGCCTGAGAAAAGGAGGGTTCCTCAGGAAGAAACTGCCACAGGACAAAGCGTGGTTTGGCTCAAGGTGATGTTGCTGTGAATCCCAGAGTGGTTACATTTGAGCCAGCTTGGCTCTTGGTTTTCTCTTCTGTAACAAATCAGACAGAAACCTGCACTTTTTTTGGTAGCACTCTTTGTCCTGGCAATTGCCTTAGTGTAGATCCATTGCCCTGGTTTAATTAATTTAGTTTGAGAGCCTGGTGTAAATTACAGTGGCATAAGAGGGCTTTTACCCTAACAAACCATGCTTGCACTGGTAAGTCTGGCCTGAACTGTGGCATAGATCCACCAACCTTTTATAGGATAGATTAGGTCCAAGCATTCCTGGTATCCTCAGCAGTAGCAGATGTTCCCATCTGAACAGATCTGTCACTGTCTGGCATGAGTCGTTCCTGGCCAGCTGAAACTTGCAACTCTTTGTATTTTGCTCACTTACTGTCTGCTTGCCTGGATCACAGGGAGCATGTGGGAGCTACCTGAACAAAGAGGATATTTAAGCCCATATTCTTGGACAAATTTACTGTTGTTACGCAGGGATTGTGCTGCTGCATTGCAAATTGAATTAAGACATTTTTGTTACCTCAGCAAGTTTTGTCTTTGATTTTCACGCATCTGCGTGAGCAGATTACAGATGGCTGTATGTGTTCTATACTGTTCCCCAAGGCTTTTCAAACTCAGTAATGGGCCAGTAATCATGTTTAAATCTTTTTTCAGATGAGTATAATTTAACTAAAAAAGAATGTAAATGTAAGGTTAAGTTAGCATTATTTTTATGTACTTATAAATAGCTGCACTGCTTGTAAATGGGTTTTGGTCAGAAATAACCTGAGAGCATTTGCATCTTCTCACTCATCCTGTTCAACCTTCTAACATCCCTAAAACACTGCAGACCTTGTAAGACCCTGCACAGCCACGGCCAATGCTGAAATAGATTTCCATGGAGATGTGGGGGCACGTGCCCCCCATCACTGACCTCCTGCCCTTTCCTCTGTGTGCTGGCACTTGGAGCATTTGCAGTTGTCACGAGGGGAGCCTGCTGAGACTCCATCCCTGTGTGAGTGTGTCTGGGAACATCCATGAGTGCTGGCGTGGGAGGTGGGATGGGATGTCCCTCCTGCACCCTGGAGGTGTGACTGGGCCCTTCTTGTAACACCTGTTGGACAATGAATATTGTAGAGCAAGGTCAAGTAGGAGCCAACACATGCCAGGAGCTTCTGCTGCTTATTTCCTGGTACTTGCTTGGTTTTTACTGACATTTATAGAGATCTTTTATAGTGTTTTAAAAACTTTTCTTCAATTTTGGATGGATATTGAAGACAGGAACACAAATGGCAGCTGGAGCTGGGAGCTGTTGGGTTGTCAGAACCCCATGCTCCCAAGTTCTGCTTTAGCCAGATCATGCTGTACTTGTGCCAGGGCTTGTTCCCTCTTCACTGTGGGTGTGCAGGGCAGTGTTGTGGTAACTGCACTGTCAAGGAGGACTCTAAAGCCATTGTTGTCTTCAAGGTTCCTTTTGAGAAGTTTGTTTCTGGCAGTCTCCTTTGAGCTTTGGAGGCTGCCCTGGCAGTAGGAAGTCAGGAACAGAATCAGGCCAGAATTTGCTTCCAGACTTTGTTTTTGAAATTGGGCATAGTTTTGTTTTGGTTTTGATTTTTAAAAAGTTAATTTGAAATGCTACCTGTTGTGTTTTAGTGGTAGCCAAGTTGTAAAGTCTCTGTGACATTAAGAGACAATAAATCAAAATAGTTGCCTTGGCCAGAAACTCCCTGCCTGGCACAACTCAGAAGTGCCTACATGCATGTTATGTTTGGATAAGCAGTTGAGGGGCAACAGTGATAAAGGTATGTTCAAAGTTTATGGTTTAAAAAGGGATTTAGAAGCCACTATACCAGGCTTGAATGGGGAGTTGTTAATTATATTCCTGCTCCAACAAGCCCCTAGAGATTGCCTGAAGGGAAGAAGCCATAAGGCTCTTACCCAGCCCAAACCAGTAAAAAAATACAGTTGGGCTGCTGCTACACGTCAGACAAAGGGAGAACTGGGAATCAGAGCATCTTGTTTACCCAGGAGAACTAGAGATGAAATTTCTTGTCCTTTCTTTGTACCTGGAGACGCAGCTCATCTGCGTGCCTGACGTAAGAGGAGAGCTGGGATGGGAGGTGTGGCAGGATGGGGCTGCTTGGGATGTCTGGGTAATTTATACTCTGCAGGTTGGCTTTACACTTGTGTTAATTGTCCTGTTTGGCAAAACTTTTATTATTAAAAGAACCTTTTTTATTAAATTTTTTTCTCGATTTAGAATGTGCTTTGTGGCTGGAACAGGGCTGCTCTGAAGTTGCTGATGTGTCTGGAGCTGATGAGTCTGAAATGCTTCACTTGGGTTTTGGGTTTTTTTGGTGGTGGTTTTTTTTTTAATTATTGAACCTGTTTTGTTTGTGTTGGTCTTGGCTGCAGTTGCTAAAGGAACTTTTTCCTGGTGGACTGACAAACATGAACAGTAACAAATGGTTTGAAAGGATTTGTTTCCTCACTCTGTTCAGACTCTTATTCTGAATATTGTACAGAAGTTTCACTCTGTGCTGGTACTGAGTACCAATGTAG
The DNA here is from genome assembly GCA_024734555.1 of Trochalopteron elliotii. Classification (NCBI taxonomy): domain Eukaryota; kingdom Metazoa; phylum Chordata; class Aves; order Passeriformes; family Leiothrichidae; genus Trochalopteron; species Trochalopteron elliotii. Next base: position 67,043 of record JANPWX010000387.1, read on the forward strand.
TGCTACCCATACACAGGGGAGTCTCCACTCCTGTCTTTACCTCTCATATTTTATCTTTGCCATGGCTTAATATGTCCAAAAAACCTAAATAAATCACCACTTATGCACAGCTCTGAAAGTCCTTGTCCCTATCAAGGAAGTATGTCCTTAATACCATGTGGTTAGTGGCTGGTTTGTGTCCTCAGGGATGTTGGTTTACATCCCCTGGATGATGTGAGCTGCCTGGTGCAGCTCTTGTTTATGGACATGGGGAGTGCTCTGCATTGGAGATTCTTGTGCTGATGAAATCCATGTTCCTGTTTCCCTTTTCCTCTTGGCTGTGGCATTGCTTTCTGTGAAGGTCCTGCAGGTCTGTGTTTTCCAGCTCTGGGCATAGGCAGAATTCCAGTGTTTCCCTCAGTTGGATTCCAAACATCTTCCAGCTGTTCCACAGCACCACTCATGCACTTTTAATTTTGTCCCTTTGACTTCATACTTGCCAGCAATTATGAAAATCTTTCTCCCACTCTGTTGCTTATTCCTCCCATGTGCTGTAAGGATAAGTGAGGTATAAAAACCTGGTTAATCCAAGTTTTCCCAGCAGATTTATTGGTGTTTGTTAAATAATAACATTAATAAGTTGCAGGAATATTTGAGTTATTAGACACATGTTACACAGCATTGCATTTCTTAAATATATTTAACAGCAAATTTAGCAGCATGGGTATAGCACTGTACTTGTTTCTTCTAAAAAAGCATTTTTAACAAGTTTAAAAGTAGAGTTAATTTGAAAGAGGACCTATTTCAGGTAAGACACTCTTCATTTCTTGGGTTTAAACTCTATTTCAAAAACAGATTTTAAATTTTAAATTTTCCCTTGTTTTTCTGAGGAAGTCCTGGTTCCAAACTGGTTCCAAACACACCTAAAAAGTGTGACAGTGCTGGGAATCATCAGTTCAGTGTGTGGACTCGAGTGTCAAGTGGACCAGAAAAAAAACCAAACCCAAACCACCTTTCTAAACCCAGTGGCAGGTGTTTGTATCACAGGAAGGTCCATCACAGGTTGCTGAACCAGGTTTACTCCACCACATCACAGATGAGCCTGAGCTGTGCTTTGTGTCATGCACGGGCTGCACAAACCACAGGTGCCCAGCAGCTCATCTGCACTGCCTGTGTCTGGCTGGTTTGCAGGCTCAGCTGGTGCAGTTGCTTGGTTGTTTTCTGTGCTGGCTGAAGAAACCTGAAGTGAAATGAAACATCAGGTCCTTGGTGCTGCTGAGAACTCCCAGGGTCCATCTTTGGCAGTTTGTTGAGTGTGTGTTCTGTCTACTTAGGGCTAACTCACATGTTTAGGCAAGACACTCTGGTTGAGGGTAGATTTCCAATTTAGATTACAATCTAGCTCTGGATGAGCTCAGTGTAATTTCAGATTTTCATGGTAAACAAGCTCTTCATTGAGCAAAGCCCATGAGCCCTGTACACGTCCCCTGTGCTGCTGTTGAAGGAATTGCCTTGTTCCCTTTCTCATGGAAAAGGGGTAAACCACATTTTTGCCTGATTTAAACTTTTCAGTAGTTGAAAAAATTAAGTTATATGTCATAGTTTTTGTTTCTCTTAAAGCAAACAAAGCAACTTGTGCAAGTTTTTGTGCTGAGCTGTTAAATGGACTCCTTTGCCTTGAGATCTGAAGTTGGAGTTCCAGATAATCTTAAGGAGAGAGACATAGGAGAGGCATAGCCAAAATCCTCTGAGAGCTGGCACCCTTTGCAGGGTGTGGTGAAGACTGACTTTTATGTGTGGTGCTAAAGGCCAGGGTGCGACCTCAAAGGAAACCTTCTGATTTGGTTGTAAAATATCTTTTTGGAGGATGGCAGTGGGTGGAGTGAACTGCTGCATCATGTTTTTATGTCTGACCTGTTTAATAATGTGATTATTAAGGAGTTTTCTTGCACGTAGAAAGACCAGCCTTTATGGGAGAAAACATTGCAGGTTTAAAGGCAGACAAATGAAGAACTTCACCATTAAAATGGTCAGTCCTAAGTAGGACTTAATTAGATTTACCATGGAAAGCTTGTACTTGAAAGACTCACACCTACATGAGGAAGCCCAGACCAGGAGACTAAACTGACCTTATGTTTGCATCAGAAGCAGATTTTTTGTTTTCTCCTTAGTGATGTAAAATCTCCAAGTACTCACTTGTCATTTTTGGGACTGAGTCATCCTTGAGAGCATGTTTTAGGTTTGGTGCATGTCTTTGCTGGAACCATTTGTTGGAGGTCCAACTTCATTTTAAAATGCTGATGCTCTCTGGAGAAGGCCAAAACACTGGTGCAGGTAAAGGATAAATCACCAAACCCCAATTTTATTGCCCTTTGGTTTCCAAGGACAGCTTTGCTACTTGAGCATTAAAGTTTGCTAGTGTGGCAATACTGGCAAAGCATGTGTAGACCAGCCCTTAATGCCTAATCTGGAGCAAAATCATTAATTTGGGAAGACAGCTCCTTTCCAAAAGCCAAGTGTCTCCCTCTTGTCTCCTGCAGTCTGGTTCCTGACACCCTGCAGTGTAAGTAGGTCAGTGAGCTGTGTTTGAGAGCAGGTAAAAGTTCTGTGTTGCAAAACATCAAACCCAAAGTGTCTGTCTCTTGTTTCCCAGAGTTTTTGATGCCTGTTCACTGTAAATATCAACAACCTGCTTGTGGTGAGTGTGGTCTGGAGCATTCTCATCGGTGCAGTCTTTGCAGACAGGTGTTTTCTTTACTTGTTTAGGTTCCAATATACCAGCACTGTAAGGGTAAAAGCTTTCCAAGAGTTGTGCTCTTGTTCTCTGTATAACTTATGTGACCATTGTAAAAACAACATCAGTTGTCTTTTCTTAATACTTTACAGATAAGGCAGAGATTTCAAAGACAAAAATATTCCCACAAAATTATGTCTGACTCAGGAAAGCAAGTGGTGTCAGTGGTGGCCAAGTTCTTAATTCGAATTTTCATTTTGTTTGTTGTTTTGTCTAGTTGAATTTTTAAAAGTGATTATTCCCCTCCTGTAAACTTTCAGCTGTAAAGTGTAAGAAAACCAAATTTTCAGACACATGGATTTTTTTTTTCAATCTGCTTCTTATAAATCTTAACTGTCCTACAACAGTGCTTTCACAGGGATTGACTGTAAGATTGGAAGTATTGGTTGTATTTTGATTTGTTTTGCTCTTTTAATGTAACAGTAATTTGGAAGTTCTATCCTAATTTTAACAAGTGTGGACAGTCTTAATTTACCTGTTGGTTTGCTTTTTGCTTGTGTGGTTTTTTTTTAATTATTTGAATCTGTTTTATGTTATTAGATGAAAATTGTTATTCCTATCAGTATCAACATCAGTTCTTGAGCCTGTGTTTTCATTTTGAGGATTCACCTTGCTTATACTGCTTACATATACAGAAGAGGTACTGGAATTTTTATCCTCATTCTGCCTCATATAGAGCGTTTCAGATGACTCATTAGGATTGTATTCCTTAAGTGATGTGGAACAGCAGATTCTAAATTTGTCACACAGACAACATCAAAACACGACATCAACCCATTTGTTCTTTTGCCACTGGCTCAAGGTGTTGTGTGTGCCAGCAGTTTTCCTGACGAGGCACAAGATGTTGGGGTGGATGTTGAGCATTTATAGAACAGTTTTATGTTACTGGAAGCAATTTCAACTCACAGTCACGATCTTAATTAAAAAATGGAAATTATTGTTTTAAAACGTGTATGGAGTCAAGTTGCTCAAAATTAAATTACTTGAGAAAACAGGATGAAGAAGTTGCCTTGTTTCATTTCCTCCAGCTCTGTCTTGGCTGTGCTCTGCTCCCAACTCATGGGGGTTGGCTGGGAGACTTATTTCCTTCTAGATCTTGATGTTCTTGTCTTCCATCTGAATTAAGGGAGACTGAGGCAGCTTTTTCTGGTGTGGTTTGACAGCTTGGAGTGCTTTTAGAGTAATTAGAAATGTTGTCCACAGTAGGAAGCTGTCACATGCCTGTGTTAGAAGCAGCTGTGCTGCAGCTGGTGCATCTCTGCACCTTGGGTTGCCACTTCCAGCTCTCAGCCACACAAATCACAGGCTGAATAAATCACCCTGAGGAGGAGCGTGGCAGAGAGAAGGCATCCTCCTCCTGAGCTGCTGACAGATTGGAAAGTCTCTGCTTAAACATAGCTGGTAATTTATTTTCTAAAGTGAAATTTGATAGAGGGCAAGGATTAAGTATTTCTCCATGTGCTGCCCATTGTCTTTCTGAACTGGGAACAAACATGTTTGGGAACTTTCTCGTTCTGTCTCTGTGTTGTGACAGGGATGGCCAGGCCTCAGTTTGCTGGCGAGGTGTGGGTGCAGGTCACAGCTGGTGCTGGGTGATGCAAGAGGAGATGTGGCTCCTTGCCCTCTGCTTGCACACCTCCTACTTTTCTCTCCTCCTTCAGCTTTCTTTCCATTTGGACTCATGATTTTTTTTTTTTTCTTAAACTTTTCCAGCCCCAAACCAGGTTATAACATGTCCTTGCATTATATTTTTCCTCCCCTCTTCCCAACAGCCATTAGCTGTCCTGCAGTTTTGATGTGAGTGACAAGGAGTACCTCCAGCTGCCTTTGGGAATGGCTCTCTTGGCATAGCTCAGAAGTAATTGTACTGAAATAAATAACCTTGTATTTTATTAACCAACAAATTAAAATCATGTGACAGATGGATCACTATTGCTTCCCATGACAGATGACAGGAACAAAACTTAATCTGAACTGGGAAGCATTTGCATAAGGTGAATGTTTGCCTAGATACGAGTGTCTGTAACTTTGAAGTAATTTTATTTGTTCTCAAGGTTATTTTTCTGCTTTGGCTTTGTGTTTTGGCCTTGCATTAGGGCCTAGGTCATTCCTTTTCAGCTTAGGAACTGTTGATGCCTGAAAAAGTACACAGTAATTAGAACATCTACCCTGATAAGACCCAAAAACTCAGAACAACACTTCCTTGTTACCAGGAGGCGTCAGTGTAAAGTCCATGCAATAAGGTGATTTAGCTTGGGTGTGTACAGGTGATGCTAAGATGAAAGTTAGTGATAAATACCACGAGTCCTTTCCTTAATCTCTCCATTAGTGCTGGCATCAACATGCTTGTTGTGTGCCTTGGACATGTTTTAAGCCCCACAATGTGTTGGACACCCCAGGTTCTGTGTAGATACTGCTGTGTGTTTGATCATAACAGTTACTTACAGGGACCTGAATTGTGTGAGATCCAGGGATCACCCAACTGTCTTTTCTGCTGAAGGAACCCAGGCACTGTGAACCTTGATATAGTTGATGTTAAATTAAAAGAAAACACTGTTTCATACCAGGAATCAAGAAGTGCCTTTCGTCACAAACCGAGAATCCCAGAACTCAAGTGTAAATTGAGGTAGTTTGGATAGCTTTAAAAATGTGTGTAAAGAAACCTTTGCTCTGTTAGAAGTGAAAAGGAACGTTGCCCTGTGTGTATATGCTTTGTGGCTCATTTGGAGCTTGTAGACATGAAAAATGCACATTGCACATGGGCAAGGACAGCTCAGGTTGAGGTACACGTTGTGTGTTCTGCTGGAAATGTACATTTGGGACAGGAGTTTTCAGCTGACAAAGCTGTAAATCAGTGCCTGCTATTGCAGCATGTGCTTTAATGGGAGTCACATCATTTTCCTCATCTCCTTCCAAGTGTGAGGAAATAAACAATTTGCTAATCCATGCCACGTTGTTGTTGTTATTTGTATTGTAACTTGTGGCAGGTGCTGCACAGGCAGGGTGAAGCAGCTCCAGCCCTGGTGCAGTGGTACATGGGCACCCGAGCTCCACTATCTCTGGGTGTTCTGCAGAGTGGAAAAGGGATGTGAAGACAGGACCATAAATATGATGGACTAAAGGGCTAAAATTACTGCCCTTATTCACACTTAAAAATAGCTCCTTACAGACTAAGGCTTTATTTGATGTGAGTTACAGCTTATTTTGTGAGAAACTAATTTATTCCGATATGAGTAAGTGAGGCAGAATCTGCCCTTAGCTAAGACCTATTTATGTATTTGCTTAGCATGAGTGTGGATAGTAGGAGCCTGGACACTTTCAGCTTAGCAAAGCCACAGCTTTTCACATTAAAAAACTGATTCTATCTAAGGATGTATTCAAATGAATGTTAAAAAGTTTTAAAAGCTTTTATTTTAGTGTCCTGTGGTGTAGACGTAGGTTGCTATACATACACAGAGGTAGTGAAACAAACTTTCTTGTCTTTATATAATGTATTCTTCATTGACCAAAATGTGGAAAAATATGTTAAAAATTATCTTTTATTAGCTCTTGTGGCTGTTTGCACCAGACTGGTGGATGCTGCTCCCTTTTGAACACTTAAAATCAAAGTGTTTGCTATGCTATTTTTACTTCCTCACCTTTTCCCTGAGCCCCCAACATTCTATTCACAGGCACATCACAGTGCTCCTTGTATGTTTAAAGAAATGGCTTGTAAGTGAAGTGTCCACTGATGTAGATGAATATTTAAAGCTCTGCTGAGCAGCATATGGGCTGTTTCCTGCAACTGTGAGTGCATGGCTTCGTTACAGCCAGGCACAGCATTAGGCTGATAACATCATAAACTACACAAAATGGTAATGCAATCCAAATGTTTGTGCTGCCAGTGAATATTCTGATCACATCTTCTAACTCTTAATTATTTCTTCCTTGGTAAAAAAAGTTTTGGTTTTGTTTTGCTTTGGGTTTTTTTCCACCTTTATCAAAGCAAATTCTTGTGTTTCATCTGTCAGCAGAGCTGCTGTTCTGTTGGAAGGTCTGAGTGAAGTTTTTGAATGTTTGTGATGAATGAGCTGGGATAAAAAAATAATTTGGCTCTTTGATGGCCTGGGTGGTTTGCAAGTCTGATAGATTTGTTGAGTTTGGAAATGTGATGAGCAGTATCAGAGGCCATACCTATGTGCTAATTCAAGGCACAGTATTTCCATCACATTAAAAGGTTTTAACATCTTTGTTGTGGCTCAAGAGATTCATATTCTGAGATCTCAGATTGTTCAGAAACTGAGAGCAAGCAATGTCCAGATTTTGAACTTTCCTCTTTTTCTTTTCTCTTCTCTTAGAACAAAATTGAATTACAATCCTCCAAAGGATGATGGCTCAACGTACAAGATCGAACTCGAAGGGATATCTGTTGATATCATGAAAGAGATACTCGATTACATCTTCAGTGGGCAGGTATGGTATTAAAAATACCCTAAACCTCACTTGGACTATTTGGCAAAATAACTTGAGTTTTAACACTGCTATCCTGAAAGATGTTTAAAGCTTCATGATAAAACTTCTGCAGAGTGGGACTGTGCATATGAAGTTGAGGCAGTAGGCTCTGCAGGAGTTGTCTCTGCTCTGCTTGTGCAGCAGGGGAGGACTTTAAAATGTAGATCAATGTCAAATGCTTGTATTAAAATCAGTGGCTACCTTCAGTACCCTGCTTTAACCAGGCAGTGTTTGTCAGCTGTGACAGAGGGCTGCTTTGGTAGCCACAGAGATGGAGACCCCATCACTGAGCATTACAGTACACCAGGCACCCTCCCTCCCTGCCCCTGGTGCCCACCTCGCTGGCCTCTTGTCAGATCTGCCTGCCAGCAGCCTTAGCAGGAATTAACGTTGGTGTGTCTGGTTTATTTGGAACCAGACTGAGATTGCTGAACGAGTTTAGCTTTCAGCAGAAAAAGAAAAGGCAGATTTGGCTTGAAATTCATTCTTGCATGTATGTTTAAAAAAAAAGTATTTCTTTATTACAGCAAAACTCATTTTAGGTTCCTGGATGAGAAGAGCAATTTTATGGTTGGTTACTTCAGGAACTTATCAAAATTTCTGCTCCACACCTTCTGTCAAGCAAATGCCTTTCCAACCCTGTGTTAATTAATAAATGGTTAGCAGTCATATCAGTTTCTCCTAATTTTTACACTGGCATTAATACTCCATTCTTCAGCCACTGAGAATGAGTGTAATGAATGCAGGCATGTCATGGAACAAATGAGTGATAGTAGCTATAACTTCTAAATTAATTCTTGCAGATCAGGCTAAATGAAGAAACTATCCAAGATGTGGTACAGGCAGCTGATCTCCTGCTGCTTACAGACTTAAAAACTCTCTGCTGTGAGTTTTTAGAAGGTTGCATAGCTGCTGAGAACTGTATTGGTATTCGGGACTTTGCACTGCACTATTGTTTGCATCATGTTCACTACCTTGCCTCAGAGTATCTGGAAACTCACTTTCGAGATGTCAGCAGCACAGAGGAATTCTTGGAACTGACTCCTCAAAAACTGAAAGAAGTGCTGTCGATGGAAAAGCTCAATGTTGGAAACGAAAGATACGTCTTTGAAGCGGTGATTAGGTGGATTTCTCATGATTCAGAATCCAGAAAGGTCAGGACATCTGAATGTTTGTATTTTGAACGTGGCGCAAATCGGTGTGTTCATTCTAATCAGTGGGAATGTGAAATAGATCTGTTTCTTTCCAGACTAATCTTACAGAATTTATTGAATTTTGCCTAAAATGCAGACCATGGCATTGCAGTAAAAGGGTGAAAGCTGTGTTGATATCATCTGCTGCCTTTATTATTTAATAGGCATTAAGAAAAAAAGCACCATTTTCACGTTGGATGATATAATCTTGTTTACATGGTGACAAAGCAAGCAGCACGTTGATAGAGAAACTTTGAGGACTTGATGCATTTTCTTACTAACACCGTGTTGTATAGCTCATTACTTACCAGCATCAAAACCTCTCAAATATTTGCTAAACACAGAAGCGTCTGCCTGTCCGTGTGGCTCCGTGCTGGGGGTGACCGTGTGTCCCTGCTGCCTCCCGCAGGTCCACATGAAGGACGTGATGTCGGCGGTGTGGGTGTCGGGGCTGGACGCCGCCTACCTGCGCGAGCAGATGATGAGCGAGCCGCTGGTCCGAGAGATCGTCAAGGAGTGCAACAACATCCCCCTGACACCCCCGCAGCAGGGAGAGGCCATGCTGGCCTCCTTCAAGCCCCGGGGCTACTCCGAGTGCATCGTGACTGTTGGGGGGGAAGAGAGAGTGTAAGTGTGTGGTTGGCATCGCAGCTGGTCCCAGGGCCAGCACCCACTGCGCTCTGGAAACACGGAGTGCAGAGAATACGTGCACCTATTGCTGATTACTCTGTTATTTGGGTTTGTTTTACTCAGACGCACCTGAAATACCTTTGGGGGTGATTCAGCAGTAAATAGTTATTTTGTTTCTGACATTCAACCTGTAATAAGCTTAGAGTAGGGTTGCTTGTTCAGTAAGTGTTGGCCGGTTTTCTTTTTTAACTGAATAGACATAAACACAGAATCATTTCTGGTGATCTGAAAAGCATCTATAACAAAACTTAGAAGTAATGAACATGTGCTTTAAACTGTTTTGTTTATTATAGATGTGGTTCCAAAAAAAAAAAAAAGTTAATATTGGTGCATCTGAGATAAGGTGAAAATTCCTGTTCCACTCAATAATCCCTTTCTTTTCTTGAGTACCCCCTGCAGAAGAAGGGAGGGTTCTGTCCTGTTTAAATAAATTTAGCATTTAGATGTTAGCTCTTTATAGAAACGTAGTAAACCACTCAGACAGCATTTTGCATATCAGTTTGTGAATCACTTTACTCAGACATTACTAATACTCTCTTCTTAGCTCGTTCAAAGTTCATAAAAAAGGTTACAGGCAGATACAGTAGGAATGCAGTGAATTAGCTTTTTATGTCTCCAAGTCTGTACAAACTCAATTTACATGTTTGGTTTGGGGGTCTTCTCCTTACCAGGGAAATGCCACATGGTGAATATGCAGGAAAACAAGAACAAACAAGCTTTGGAGACAAGGTGTTAACAATGAACTCGTAAAATTCTGTCTTTGTCTTTCTGTTTCTGCTTGTTCCCTCCCCACCCTGTGTTCAGATCACGGAAACCAACCTCAGTGATGCGGTGTATGTGTCCTCTTTATGACCCCAATAGACAGCTCTGGATTGAACTTGCTCCTATGAGTATTCCAAGGATCAATCATGGAGTATTGTCAGCAGGTAAAGGGGAGCTTTGTCTTTGTAAAGTCAAAAATGTTATGAAAACTTACCAGTGCCTCAAAATCTGAGATACAGCTTATAATAATGTATTTTCTTCAATACTGTCTGCACTGGGGTTATTTCATGCTTCCCCTTTGTCTGCCCAAAACTGCACTTGATTCTGTGAAAATCCCTGTCATCTGAGTGTCTTAAAATCACTATTCCTGCAACATTTTGTGGGAATCTGCTACATCTGTCTCTCCAGGAGTATTTCATGTTTTAAGTAAATTCTAGTTGCTGCATCACTGAATATGTTGAAGGGTATCTCCAGGGGTAGACTTGAGTCAAATGTAAGTATGTGCTTTACCTTCTCCAGTTCAGAGTCTGACCTGTGGCTGGTCTAGATCTCCTGGTGAATTCCAAAATACAGCTCACCAGTCATGTTGTTTTGCTCAGTGTGCAGGTGTGAGTCCTCTTCTTGAGAGTCCTGTTCTAAGATCATGTTATGTTTTGTTTTACAGAAGGATTTTTATTTGTGCTTGGTGGTCAGGATGAAAACAAGGGAACGCTAAGCTCTGGAGAGAAATATGATCCAGACACCAATTCATGGAGTTCCTTACCACCAATGCATGAGGCAAGATCTCTATCTAACTGTTGGGATTTAAGTTTTTACTTTGGCAAAATGTTCCTTTTCTTCTGCAAAATTTTATTCTGAATCTCCAGTCGCTTGCATCTTACACATTCAAAATCATGCTACAGACTGACTTCTGTTTATATCCTGTTGTTCTTGTGGTCTGATGCTGACTGCTGGATCTGGAAAAACTAAACAGTTGGTGAAGAGCTAACTGTAAGATGAACTACAAAATTTCAGGAATTTCATAATGAATCAGTCCTATAGTATACTTAATGTTCTGCGTATACTGGCCTTCTAAAACAAGAGACCTCTGAGATGGACAAAGGGATCGGACTGTGCAGAAAAGATGGACAGAGGACTGGCCAACATACAGAACTTGGCTTGCACAGACATATTTAGGTTTGGTTTGAGTTAATGCTTCCTTCTTCATAATTACATTCCATCCAAAAGTAACAGTTTGTTATTTGTAAACATATATCCTTAATACACCTGTGTTTTTAATCTTTGTAAATCAGCACAGGGTGTTTATTAAGAAGTTGTTTACCACAGGATTTTCCCCTTTGCAATCCCTGGTTGACAAAGGCATGTAGATTTGGCTACAGTTTTAGTTACGATGCATTAAGTTTTCTGCTTGTGATATGTTTGCTGTGAGAGAGGGGTAGCTGGGTTCATACATACAAAATAGAAGAGCTGCCTTTGCACAGAGAATGGGTCCAGGCTTTGCTGCTATAGAGACCTGAAAGCAACAGCTTCATTGTGGAGACCACTACTATGGGAACTAAAATATGGCCAAGCTCTGTTCTTAGATTTCTGTGTGGTCTCTTTGGCTTCTGCTGCTCTGCCTTTTTTTTTTTTTTTTTTTTTTTTTTTGTGTTGTTGTTTTGATACCCTTTGTTTGTTTAGTTGATTAAATTAATAATCTTATGCTGGTGTTTAGGACTTCACCATTAAAAAAAACCAAAACAAAACAAAAGCCAGGCATAATACCAATAGCAGTTTGCAGACAGATACTCTGAAAAATAAGACTGTATTCATTTATTCACAATGGCAGCTATGTTTTTCAATGTTGATTTTATTGATGTTCCTTAGGCACGACATAATTTTGGTGTGGTAGAGATTGATGGGATTCTGTATATTCTGGGAGGTGAGGATGGTGAAAGGGAGCTGATCTCTATGGAGAGCTATGACATTTATAGCCGGACCTGGACCAAGCAGCCAGACTTGACCATGGTTAGAAAGGTAAAAACTACATCCTATTTATTGTGTTGCTTCTTGTTAAACTGTCAATGCAGATATATATATATATATTTTAAAAAATGTATTTTAATCTTTTGCTTCAAGTAGAACCTGTAGCAAATTATCTCTAAATGAAATTAGAGTGAGCAGCTTCTTCTCTCTTTATACGCCAAAACAAAACTCTGGCTGAGCATTTTTATTCCTTGCATTGTTTGACACATGGTACATGCAACCCAGATACCTCTATGTGTGTGTACAGGCAGCTTTCAATACTGTGTATTTGTGTGTCATTCTAGATATATTTTTCTTTTTTTTTCCATAAGATTGGCTGCTATGCAGCTATGAAGAAGAAAATCTATGCAATGGGTGGAGGCTCCTATGGAAAACTCTTTGAATCTGTGGAGTGTTACGACCCCAGGACTCAGCAGTGGACAGCAATCTGTCCTCTCAAAGAGAGGAGGTGAGGGAAAATGGAAAGGGGGGACTAGATTGCTTTTCCAACCCTCTGATGGGAGGAAAGTGTCCTTTTTTCTGATGGATCTGTGAAGATGGCCTGTGAATCTCACCAGATCTTTCTGAGTCATGGTGGCCTGTAGCTAACATGTGGCTGAGTAAAGACAAGCATCCAAGCAATAAATACAAATTTTGTAGAAACACGGCCCTGATGTTACAAGCAATAGTTCCCTGATGCAAAATGAAAACTAGAAATTATAGTTCAATTGAAACTTCAGAATATTTTTAGAGAGAAATATTTTTATTGTTTTTTTCTTTTGTGATCTGAATTAGGTGCCTACAGTTAATATCCATGACTCATCTTGTCTTGTTGGATATTTAAGGCATCTGGGTGTATAAATAAATAAAAGAGTAAAAGATTAAGACAGTTCACAAGGGTATGCAAAAGGGGTTTGATTCATTGCATTAATATTCTTTTCTTGTTTGGATTTTCAGATTTGGGGCAGTGGCCTGTGGAGTTGCCTCTGAGCTTTATGTGTTTGGTGGGGTCAGGAGTCGTGACGACAGCCAAGCCAGTGAGATGGTGACATGCAAATCAGAGTTTTATCATGATGAGTTTAAAAGGTAACTGACTGCAGCTCTAAACACAGAAGATAGCTTGCCATCCAGTCATCTGCCTGTTCCCTCACCCCTTGTTCCTGCCCATGAGCTCTCTGTCATGTATCTGTTGCTCGTTCCACGTTTTGTGACATTGCTCATTTCGTGCTTTGGGCTGTTGCTGAAGGCCCCTCCACTCCACTTTTCCCTCTAAAATGCCAAGCCTAAAGCCCTGGAGCCACTGTGTGGGTCTTGAGTGCCCCTGGACAGGAGAGGCACTTTGGTCACACAGGGAGCTTGTGGTTCTTCCCCTGCACTCTGCAATTTCCCCAAGTTCAGGGTACTGCTGCTCCCACCCCTGCTCATGCACATGGCTCCCTGTTGAGTGCTCATTACAGGTCTTTTCCAACCTAAATTATTCCATGGTTCTACAGAGGAATGTGTGTATGTACAGGGATATATCTCCATAATCCAATCCTATCTCCAAAGATTTGCAGCTTAGGGAATTCCTAAACTAGAGATAAGAAATTTCATGCATTTCTGTTCCAGGCATTTATAGCTGATGGCAGCCATGTGGGCTTGTGCCATAGGAAAGACACTATGGATGCTATACATCCCACCCTCCCTCACCACACTGCATGGCTCATCTCCTTCTGTTTGTTTTGAATTTGCTTCTGATTACTTCATTTTTTATCTCTTGGCTCTGGTGGTGGAATCCACCTTACTATATGTGGTAACCATTCAAAATGTTACCTTACATTGAATTTTTTGTTTAGTCACCTTATTCTCCAGTCATAACTGACAAGCTTGGTTCCTCCAGTGACTTTTTTCTTGCATATGACTGTAAATTGGATTATTCTTCTTTCATAAATTAAATTTTAAAAAGACTTTGTGATCAGATGTTTCAAGGCTTATTAACAAGTGAAGGAGATTAGCATGTCTTTATTAGAAGATCAAGACTGATTTATGACAGTGACCTCTATAAAAGGACACAAAAATAGAACAGTAGATGTAAATTCATTATATAATTTTCTTGCGAGATATGGTTGTAGAGAGACTTTAATTTCTGTATGAAGAGGTCTTCTCTGTTGTTCAAAGTGATGTCTAAACTAGCAATAATCAAATGAAGCTGAAGAAAAACATCCTTTAAATTGGTTAAAGGAAGCAGACAGATCAGAGGGGCTGTTGCTGCTGATGCTTCCTTAGTGTTTGCTAGCCTTCTGGGGGCTGGGGAAATGGTAGAAGTTTATTAATGTCTTGCAAGAAGTCTTTGAAAGGGAAAGAAGTGCTCCTCTCTTCTCCTACTTGCTATTTTCAGCTGATTTACTTGCAGTATTTCCAGCCTGATTCTGTTCTTCAGAAGGTTATAGCTCATGATTGCTCAGCAGTGTCTGCAAACCTGTTTCACTGGTTGATGCAGGTTGAGCTCCCATGAAGGGGAGTTTGGGGAGCTGGGAGGGCCCAGCCTGGGGTGCTGCAGGTGAGTCCGTGGTGCCACCTGCTGACTGCAGCACCCACGGTGGGTGCATTTGTGGGATGCATTTGTGTCCTGGTGGCATCCCCCAGGCCTTCCAGCATTCCAGTGGAACAGTGGTGGAACTCACTGAGTTCAGAGCTGCCCCAGCTGCTCTGAGTGCTGGGTGTGAGGGCTGTGCTGGCACGGGGCAGGGGAGGCAGCAGAGGTAACTGATGGAGCTGATGGAGGAGGCACATGGGGAGGGCAGCTGAGATATCAGACTTTGCCTTTCTGCTCTGCCACTGCCCAGTCTGAGCTTAGAAACTTAACTCAGCATGAGCCTGCAGGCAGGGCACAGGTTGTGGGTGTTCTGTGGACACTGGGGACCAGGGAAGGCTGGGATGGTGGCAGCTGCTGCCTGGGGACCAGGGAAGGTTGGGATGGTGGCAGCTGCTGCCTGGGAATGGTGCTCCCGGGGTTTGGAAGGCCCCAGCTCAGCCCAGGGGTGCTGTAGCCAGAAGAGGGTGCAGTGTCTCTGTGTTATGTTCCAGCACTCAGCTCCAGGGTCTGTCAGTTATCCCAGGTTTCAGTACCTTCAGAGGTCTGTGTAGCAGATCAATCCTAGCAGTCTCAAACCAAAATTCACCGTGACTTTTTAAATAGTTACGTGCCAATACTGCACTTTGTAATGAGCTGTGAGCTTTTCCTGCTGTTTTTAAGTAACTGCAGAACTCCATAATGTTCAGTTTCTCTGTGGATGGAGAGAACTCTTAGGACTGTGAGTTCAGCTGTGGGATGATGTTGGTTATGGAGTACGTGCAGCAATGCACACTTGTGTCACCTGCACAAATTTCCATGTGTGCCTCAGGCCTCACTGCCAGAGCACAGGGTCCAGCATCATCCCAGGCATGCAGAGCCTGAGTGTCTGAGTTACAGGTCTTACCCCAGTGTGAATGTCTAAGGATGTACTCACATCAGTATATAAACATATTAATTCATGTAAGCTGCCATAATTCTGGCTTGAATTGGATTAGAGGAATGGACTTGTTTAATATTGTTTACTTTGACAGTAACTTACTCCAAAATAACTCACAGTGCAGAGTCTTTCAAATTTGTTATTCTTAACCATGACACAGACTTTTCAAAGGCTGGGGATATGCTGAGATCTTCACACTAGCAAAAAAATAAACATTGAGACTCCTGTTAAGCTGTGCTGTATAAACAAGTAATAAAATAAATGAAGTGAGACAGAATAGTAGCATCCACATGAAATGTGAAAAGGCTAATGTAGGAAATAATTCTCATACTTGAAGTGCTGCTGTAACTGAGATTTTTGAATTAATAAATGTTTTGTCAGCCTGTCTTTAGAGTCATGTGCATGAGTGGATTTAAGTGAACCCAAAGATAGAAAAAGCTCTGTGCCAGACTGCAGGGTTTTTGCAGGATGTAGATTTTTTTTTTCAAAGGCTGTGGATTGAGCTTTGTGTGCTTTGTATCCTGTTTTTTTAAATATCGATCAAGCTAAAAACAGATCTAATGAATGTGAAAATGGAAGATGGAAATGTGAAGGTATCCTTCACTCAGTGATCCAGTGTTGGTCTACCCCATAAAAAGCAGCAAATCTTAAATACATATTCAAGACCTTGATGGGTCAGACTTTCTGTCTGTCAGAGTTCATAATTTATAATGCACCTTTTACACCATGTAGGCAAGTGGAGAATAGAATGATGTCTGTACACACTTGGGTTTTTTCTTTTCAGTGTGGATGATTGGAAATATTTAATAGAGCCCAAACTGACTTTAGGATTCTTTGCAAGGTCTGCTGGTGGTCTGTAAGTGGGGTAGGATTTCTTCCTTCTTTTTGTAATTCAAAAAAGAATTACAAAAATTTGCAAGTATTAAGGAGGATAAAAGTGAGAGATAATTTTCAGAAGCAGTACTTTGGTAAAATATCCTTTACAATGTTCTTTTTGCTACTGGAACATCACAAAAATAAGGAAGAGCTTTCAGCAGTATATAACTAGTGAACTAAATAGTCTGGTGACATTGTATGTGTAATTAGCAACATTCTTCCAGTCAGAGTGCAGAAATTTCATTAAAAGCAAGTGCTTACGCACATGTAATGAGAACACTGACTGACTGATAGCACTGTCAGATGAGAGGAACATGGATTTCCATTCCTTTCCAGGCTTCCTTTCTCAGCTGGGGTGATCTTGAAGTGACGTGTCTGGAATATGTTGGTTCACATCTTTATTTACTTCCCACTTGGAAATAAAGCAGTTACCCCCATCCCACTCGTTAATTACAGCAGTGTGGATGGATCATTTTGTTTGTCTCACTTCAAGACTGAAAAAAATCTGGATTCTTTCCCTTCTTTTTTTAAATTGGGTGGAAGCCTGTTCCAGTTTTAGAGGCATCACTTCTGCCAGTGGTTGCAGCAGGACTTGCCTTCCCCCTGCTCCTCTTGGACTCAGTTTGAGTGGAGCCATCCCAGGGAAGTACGCAAGAGTTCTGTTCCAAGGACTGTTTTCAGATTCCTGAAGATTGTGAATTTTTGGTCATGGTGTTTTTTCCATACTGTTCAAACAGCAGGCACAACCCACATTAAGCTGGAGCTTAGTCAAATTCTGATGAAACGTGACCCCTTGCCCTTCCTCTCTTTGTTCCTTCCTAGTTATAACTGCTAAAGCTGCTGTGAATGTTCCTGAAAAGTGGTGCCTGTTTTTTAAAGTATACACGTTGAGAAAGCCTGAGGATGAATTTTCACAAGCAGCTACAGAGACTTTAATACTGTCATTTGGTGATGCACAGTAGGAAAATGCTTGTGTCTCACCCTGTGGGTTTAGGTTTTTTATTTAAACTCCAAAACCTAGAATATCTAGTGCAGATAAACTCCTGATCTGAGTTTTTTTCCCTTCCTTAACCTGGTCCTATAGTTAGAATTAAAAAAAACCCCAAAAACTAGTCCTCCTTCTGCATTTCTCTGCCACTTACTCAGTTTTCAGAATTCTAGGTCACTTGCTGCTAAAAGGCAGTGAAGATACTGTGTCCTCCTCCTACAGTAAGGGAAGGAAGCTAATGAAATTTGGTGCAAGTTGTTTTGATCTGTGAGACTTTCTGAACCAGTGTAGAGAACTTCTCCTTTTCTCTCCTTAGTTCATCTGTCCTCCTCTGTGACAGCTACAAACCATTTCCTTGCTTAGCACTGAGTGTTAATCCTTCAGTGTACAGCACAGAAAAAATAATGGATGGCTAATCCTTTCATTTGCCCTTTAAAAATTGATTTCTGTCTCCAAGATAATTGATATGGAGCAGCATCTCCTTCAGTACCAGAAGAGTGGTTTACTTCTGAATCAGGACTTCAGATGATGCAGAATTTTCAAAGGTCAGCAGTATCTGGAGGGCATTTTCTAACTTTTTCCTTCAAATTAACCTGGTATGGCCATGAAAATATATGGGATGATTTTCAAAGGTTTCTCAGACCTTCATGTTCTCTGTAAATTATTTAATAAAAAGTGTAGGAGCAGTTCCCTAAAATGCCCTTGATTAGTACATCTCAGGGTCTGTACATGAACTGTGACAGCATCAGCAAAGGTGCAGCAGCATTTTGTAGGAATTTGTTTCAGAACCACAGAGAGGATGCTGATAACTTTTGGACCTCTTTATAAACCAGCATCCCACGTGGATGAGGAGTACATCCCTACCTGCTTTCCAAAGGCTTCAACATGGAAAACTGCTTTGCATTCAGTGGAAAGATCAG
This sequence comes from Trochalopteron elliotii, assembly GCA_024734555.1. Classification (NCBI taxonomy): domain Eukaryota; kingdom Metazoa; phylum Chordata; class Aves; order Passeriformes; family Leiothrichidae; genus Trochalopteron; species Trochalopteron elliotii. Next base: position 85,231 of record JANPWX010000387.1, read on the forward strand.
GCTGATGTAGTGTTGAAATGAGCCCTTACTTAGAGTGAACACAGGGGAATTGGAAGATTACTGTAGGATCTGGAAAGGGATTGAAAAGAGCCTGGTGTGTGATTGGGAAGGTCTGTGGCAATTCCAGATAAAGGATATTTCTTTTCCAAATTCCATTACCACTTTGACTTCCAGTCTTCTGTCCCTTGTTTGAAGTTAAGCATTGCCAAGTGCTGCATTCTTCATAGCAGGCAAGGATTTGTTGTCTCTGATAATGCAGTATTAAAGAAGTTGAAGAATTATATGGGGGAGACACTGCTTAATAACAAGGTTCTGGTATAGTAATTTGTTATTTCCTCTGCTATGGATCATTAAAACTTATATGTGTTTATTTTAAAGACAATTTAAAGACTAATTTTAAGACAAAAGTGCCTAAAATTTTCTCTGTGGGAAAGATTGACTGGCATAGCTGTGTTGGCTCTCTAACATGCTTGCTCTCTTCCAGAAGGTCACACTGGGTGGCTGCAAAAAGAATTTATTATAGGTAGATTACACAGATGAGTGGAGCAATTCTGAAATTAAGCAACTTCAGGATATAGCAGTACTAGCTGCTTTTCCTGCCTGGGAGAAACCAGGGCTGTCCCAAACTATACAATGTTCCCTTTACATAACAAATTAATATGTACACTCTGCTTTTGAGTTAAAGATTACAGCTGCAAAAAGACTCTGGATTATTTTTTTAAATGTACTCACTAAAAATCAATTTCTGTTTTTTAATTGTTATTTTTTACAGGTGGATTTATCTAAATGACCAGAACCTATGTATCCCAACTAGCTCTTCTTTTGTGTATGGAGCTGTGCCCATTGGAGCCAGCATATATGTGATTGGAGATCTCGATACAGGTCAGAACCAGGACTAAAAATCTCTTTATGCTCATTTCCTTCCAATATTTTGAATACCTGGCACCGATGAGACTGAACATTTTAAGAATAAGAAGCTGGGACACTGTTCTGTCACTGTGGGTCAGGGGGATTGTGCTGGACATACAGAAACACACAGGTTGGTTTTGGACCTCTTAGTAACAAGTTCAGTGCTATGAGCATTGGGTTGGTTGGGTGGATTAGTTTGAAGACCACAAGAGGTCAAGACTAAGAGTGTGTTCCTGCTTTTATCTAAATGTAGGAAGACCTGTTAGTGCCTGAGGTTGTAGCTCCTGTCTTTGCAGTGGGAAATAGGCAATTCTGCATTCTAGGGTTCATGTGGATGTGATAGTGACTCTTGGCTCTCAATCCCAACCAAATAGATGTGTGCTATCAAACATGTTCAGTTCTCAGCTGCCAGCACCTGGCCACACTCTGTAAAAGACATTTGGAAGAGTTCTGTGGCCATGTGTACATATATGAGTGTGTAGCAGGGCTTTCTCCAAAATACAAGTAAATGAAATTCCAGATTTGGTGGGTTTAAGTAGATCAGAAATGTCGTAGCAGTTCCCTTTTGACGATAATTTCAACATCCCATCTGGACACTGACTTGTGTTCCTGTGCACGCTCTCCTTCACGCATTTGCCTTACGGGAGGTTAAACGTGGTGGCAGCTTGCAGTGAGTTTGAAGCATTCCATCTCTCTCTTTTTTTTTTTCTCAATTCAGGTACAAACTATGACTACGTTAGGGAGTTTAAGAGGAGCACGGGCACGTGGCAGCGCACCAAGCCGCTGTTCCCGTCGGACCTGCGGCGGACGGGCTGCGCGGCGCTGCGGATCGCCAACTGCAAACTCTTCCGGCTGCAGCTGCAGCAGGGGCTGTTCCGCATCCGAGTACCTTCTCCGTGATCCGCCTGCTGCCAGGGGAGGAGACTGGAAGAGTTCTGTGCAGTCCACCATAATCTAGCTCTATTTAAAGGAAAAAAGCTGAGAAATTACAGCTGAAACTTACACTGTATGCTGTGCTTTGGTATGGTAACTGTTTTTGTTTTAAATGCTTTACAAAGCTTGAGTCTCAGTACTTGTTTCGGGAACAAATAACTTAAGTACACATTAAAAAAGAAGAGAAGGGGGAAAATAAAAGGGGAGATCGAGGAAACACCTTCAGTCGTAACCATTTGGAGTTTAAACCGTGTTATTGAAGGAGGATTTTTGTGTCTGAAGCTGGTGGCAATCGGTTTCCTTTGGCGAAGCTTATTGAAAAGCAAAAACAAAAAAAGATTTCAGGTGCGTTTCCCCTGCGGGGAACTGATACGAATCCATGTGCTATCTGGAACTGGATAGCTGTAATACACAGAAGCTACACGATAACCGACCTCCCTGGTGTGCTGCTGTTGGAGCATGAGGCCACAGGAGGGGTTGGTCGTTGCACCTTTTATTTCTAGTCCTTTCTCAAAAGATAAGGTCTGTGCCTAAAAAATGGTGGAGGTGTGTACATACGGTTTTTCATTCATTTGCAACGGTTTCATTCCGACAAATATTTTTAATATATATAAAATGGACTAATCTGAAATGGATACACCCCAGAAAATGGATACAGTACACCACAAAGAAGTAAACTGGTTTTTTTTCTACGCTGTCGTTCGAGTAGCCTGATGAACTGGTCTGCAGGTGGGTGGCGTGCACTTCTGGGTGGGCTTTGGTGGTTGTTTTCCTTGAAGTGAAAAGGGAAGACATGTCTGGAACAGTCAGTGATGATTGCTGCTTTTGGTAAGAGCAAAAGGACAAATTAAATAGATTGCGTTCCTTTTTACTTCAGATTGCTTGCAAGCTAAGAATGGTTTTTAAGACTGAGGATCACAGAAAGGTGTATTTTATGTCTCTTAGAACAAAGGTGAAATATGACAAGGATATATTTATTTTGCTGAAAACATGGGTTTTGGACTAAGAGTTAAGGAAAATTTGTACAGTGACTTTAAACTGGGATCAAAAGTTGGTTTACTAATGATTTCTGTGCTACAGTACAGTCTTGTTTACTGCTATCTGACTTTGAAAGCTGGGTTTTATGGTGTGGTCATAGTGAAGAACTTAGTATCTTGCATTTTATTTCTTACTAAGCCTTGTTCTCATCAGTAGTGATATTTAATTGACTTTTGTTTGTAGTCAAGGTCAGCTGGTAGAACAGTTTTACCTCAATTTTTGATTTCATTGTTGTCGTGATGGGCGGGACATAACCTGTATTTATTTAAAAGGAATAAAATGGGAGAGATGGAAAATAGAAATAATACCTCCTGCCCTTCAGAAAAAGAGACTTTGTACAACCAGTATTATAACTACATACAAGACTTTCCACTCTGCAACTTTGTGGACCTCAGACAAGCCAAACTCTGCCCTCAGTTGTGTTAGTGTACACCTTCGTCATCTTTATTGAAATCATCTTACATATGTTGAAATATGATCCCAAACTAGTTCAATATAGTGATACTTCACTAAAGAGTCCTTGAAGAGCCATTCTGAAACTTATTTCTGCTCAGTGCTTCCATAGCACTGATGTGGGGTTGGAATTACTCTGATTCCTGAGCAGAGGAGTGTGGGAGGGTGGGGGAAAGGGCAGCAGCCAATCATCCATTGACTTTTTTTTTTTTTTTTAATTTTTTACAATGCTGAAGTGCTGCAAAACTTGAACTATATACATCGATTTTCTGACCTATATTAGTTGGCATATTAAAAAGTTTATATATTTATGCATTGCAGTAAACTTGGTGTGTGTATATATATGTCTTTAGATTTTAAATTTATATATAATGCTTTACTACAGAAATGTGAACCACTATTTCCATCCTTGGCTGTCTTGTGAAATAAATCAAGTGCTGTTAGTTTATCTGTAAAACTTCCCTTTTTTGAAAAATCTTACATGGATCAATTTTTTTCCTCAGACAAAGTGCCAAGATCCCATATTCAAAAGTGATGAATGTTCCTAAGTATCTGTTTCACTTTGAGCTCAGTTTTCTAAGTGGCTTGGAAAACTTCTGAAAATGTTATTCAGAATATTGCCAGCTGCTATCTCCCGAGTCCCTGTAGCTTCCCTGTACACTTGAGGGCATTCAGCATCCAGAAAACGTAAGTGATAAATGCACATGATAAATCCAAGTAAATACTCTAGCAATGTTTTGGAGTTCAAGTTACTGAACCAAATGTTTACACTTAGAGTAGGATTAAAACTAGGTGTTCTTAGTTTGTTATTTTTTTAAACAAAACATAAATCAAACAAACAAATCTGCTGGTGATTGGAGCGTGTGGCAAATGCACTCAGTGAGATTTAACCGAGAAGTTTAAGGCTCTGTATCTGAACCAGTCACAAACTGAATTTCTGAGCACATTGTACTCATGTCATGTTCCACGTGGCTGGGGACCAAGTCTCCAGGGATCTCTCATGGGGTTTTGGGTTGGTGCTCAAGATTCAGGCACTCCTGAGATCTCAAAACTGGCTTCCTTGGCCTTGCCTAAGGAGCTGGGACCATTCCCCATCTGCATTGTCTGTGGGACTGATCCAGGAGCTGTTCTAGCCTCTGTGTGTGCAGGAGGGAAGGGATGTGTCTTCTGGGGTCTGACTCCTGTCTGTCTGTCTGTCTGTCTGTCTGTCCAGCTTTGATCTGTGAGTGCATCCCTTGGATTGTGCAATAACCAGGCTTGATTTCCTTCTGAATTTGGAGCAAGGCTTTGAAGCCAAGGCTCCCCTTTCTCCAGGGGTTGTACCAGTGGTAGTGTAGGAGTGAAGAGGCAGAGCTGACCTCTGACTTTTCTTTCTCTTTTCAGAGGGATGGTTGACTTCAGAAGTGGGGGGGAGGCTGTGATGACACCAGAGGTGCTGAGAGGAGGGAGGTCACCAGTTTGCTGAGTGTGCTGAACGTGCAAACAGCTGTAGATTGAACTGGGTTCACTGGTAAATGCCAGCACTCAGCTGTCCCTGCTCTCCTGGCAATGTGTACCCCTGCACTTGATGGCTGAACCACATGGGAAACAACTCAGGAGACTTTCTGAGTTGCAGTCCAGGGGTTTGAGGTGGTTTGGCAGTTTAGAAACTTGTTTAAGTTGTCCTTGCTTGGCACAGTGGCCTTAATTCCTCCCAGCTCATGAGTTGGCACTGACATTCAGCCAGGTCCTCCACAGGTGACTGTTTGAATGTGTGTCCTGGCCAACTGTCTGTGCAGGATGAGCACTGGCTGGGCCACCTTGAGCTTGAGGCACTTGGGCTGGGCCTCTGCATCCTTTCTCCTTTCCCTGCTGAGGAATTGGACCAACCCCAGCTACTGAAATCAGAAAATCACCAAATATGGGGTAGGAATTGTGGAAGGTGGGATGAATGGTAGCTTTTTTCTCCCCTCACTCCATCTCTTTCCACAATTCCCCCCAAAAAAGTTTCTTCTTCCTTTTTTCCATGTGCCACAGATAATTTTGGAAAAAATGTGGAATTGTTAATTTTAGGGGGAAAGTGGGGGGAAAATGTATGCTACTGTAAACACACAGCAGTGTCCTCTGTGCTTGTTTTACACTTGTCTTGTGGCTGCTCTGCACAGCAGAGAGGGATTACAGAAGCAAAGGTGTAAAGTGCTGTTGCTCTCATAAAATAAATCCCTTGAGTTTCTGAGGGAGGCACATGCCTGGCCTGGCTCTGTTCCTTACCTGGCCTTGACAGATGCTCGTATTCCTAAAGAGTCAGGGTTGGATTTCAGATCCTCTCCCTTAATGGTTTTATAACCTGAAGAAAAGGCATCCTGAAGAGTCTTCTGCTTTGCTGTACTATAGCAAGGTCTGGTTGTCCTTAAATATTTTGTCATCTAGTCCTTAAATTTTAGTTATTGTTAAAGTGCTGTGTCAACCCAGCTGCTTCTGGCCAAGTGAATTTCTGTAGCTTTGAGGGTACTTCACCTTTGAATTGAAGGCAAATTAATATGAAATTACACTAAAGGACAGAGGTGATTCTGAAAGCCAAAGAAGCTCAAAATCAGCTTGCTGATAGCTGTGGGCAGGCTGTGTCCCTGGTGTCTGACTGCACAGCACGTGCCTGGCACACAGCCTGCCTTCAGGAGCTGAGATCTTGATGAAAATAAGAGGTTTTTATCAAAGCTACTGAACTGCCTGGCTTGTGAACTCTCCCTCCAGAACACACCAGGCAGCTTGGTTGCTTTGCAATATTTCTGGTGCCTGCATGACTCAGTAAATGCACAAGTACAGGAGTGAGGGCTTTGGGGAGGTTTTCCCCTGTTTTAGCTGCAGTTTCTCTGTTTGTTCCATAAATGCTGTGGCCCTGCAGCCTGCATGGGCTCTGCTACCATGCACGTGCCATGCAGAGTGGAGGATGCAATAACAAATGCAAGTTGTTACAAGTGCCAAACTTTTGGGTTCTTCTGTGTATAACAATAATTCAACTGTTCTACTAAAATACAGAGATGCTTAAAATTCACTGTGTTCCAAAAAAGAGCAGCGGTTCTTTGTTTTTTTTTTAAATGAATGCTATTGAAAGCATGTAAATTTACTCTTTTTCTTTTAATACTGTTCTGCAGGTTTGTGTTACTCTTCACAGCTGCCTTGAGTATCACTCCATGTGATGCATGTGGACACTTTGCTCTTTATTAGAGCACTGGTGCCACGCAAGTATATAATAAAAGGCAGCTGACAACAGGCTTTAGCATTTAAAATTCTAACTGTTTAGATTAAGTGCAATTTGTTGGCATTAATCGACCTGCAGAAAGGAAACTGTGCCTCGGGAAGTGTGGCCATGCCCAGGGACACAGGCAGACTGATCATTGTACCTAAGGTGTGGTTTAGTGCCACTCACAGCAATACTTTCCAAGGAATTATATTTAATTTAGTGTTAAATGGATCCTTTCTGCCTCTAATTTAGCACAGAGGATTTGGGGGTTGTGTTTTCTTTAGCTCTTTGGAGCACTTAAACGGCTACTTCAGGTAGGTGGGAGGGGTGTTAATTGCATCCGTGTTTGTAGAAGCTGCTATTTCCATCTTCCCAAAGGAGTATTTCCTTTTCCCGTTCAGGACTGAGTGCAGGCCTGTGTTTCAGTCGTCACTGCTGCAGCCTTTTGACATTTGCCATTTTCTGATGCTCTTCCTTGTTTTTCCTTGGAGCTGGGGGCTGTGTCTGTAGGTTCTGTGTTTGCAGGGCACATTGCCTGTGAGCCAGTAAAAGCTGAAGGCTCCACCTTGGAGTTTGGAGGAAAATCTGTTTGCTGTGGGGTCACCTCTTTGTGCTCTGAAGTTTATTAATAAGTTTGGCACCTGCTCTCCATCATCCCTATGGGTTATGGTGTGGGCTTTTTTTTTTTTTTCTTTTTTTTTCCCTAGGAAGTTCCTTGCTGTAGGAAGGATTGCAGCCAGGGTTTAAGGTGACACCTCTGACCAGTCATGCCCAGCATGACTCTGCACTCTGACTGCTGCAATTAATTGTCCTCCAGCAATTAATTTTCTCAAAATTTTGCTAAACAGGTTACCTAAAAATATAGACTAAAGCCATGCAAAGTGGCCAACTAGATAAACACCTGCTTAAAAGGATTAGGGGTAATAAGAGACTTAAACTACGAGCTACTACCAACAGGTGATTATATTGAAAATTTATTGGTGATACAAAATCTGAATAATATTTTTTTAATTACTTATTGTAGGTAGCTGCTTCTTAATTATAACAGTATTTGCAATATATAAAGTACTTGTATAGAATAATATTTGGAGGTTATTTGAAATAATCTATTGAAATGTCTTGAAAAGTGAGCTGGGAGATTGGAGCTTTTCAATGGAAAAAGACTAAATCTTGGTGCCCGGCAGTTTTGCAGGGTTTTTGTGAGCAGAGAACCCCTGCCAGAGCACTTCAGTACATGAAGCTGCTCAATGCCACTGCCTACCTGTGCCCTTGAATTTGCATAATGAAATGAGGCTGTTCTGAGCCCTGGTAGAACCTGATGGGTCTGATTACAATAACAGAAAGAAGCATCCCCTGTGTAATTTGTGTTATTTTATTGATAAAACACAAATTTTTCATTTAATACTGAGGGCTTTTGAATTACCATCTTGGGCACTTGATTTATTTAATTTATTTTTTTTAATTTGACTTTATTTCATTTCTTTTGAGTTAATGCTGAGACATCCTCGGTTTTTTGTCGGGGGCAAGTTTGTTTTGTCTGTAGTTCTAAACCCTGTCAGAGCCTGACTGACCCCCTGCCACAGGCTGTGCACTTGTTTCCCAAGTGTCATTTCTGTGCTTTCTGTTATTGGGCTGCCACTTCTGCCAATTTCAAACCAGAAAAAAAAGATCTGCGGAACAATTTTGTACCTGATGAGAGCAAGAGCCATTTTGGAAAGAGATTTTCATCTGCAATAGGCAGGGTGCTACAAAAACCTGATCCTTGGCTGGACTTGAGGTTCTCTCCTGAACGATCTCACATGTGAAAGCTTTGGGTTTTATTAATCTGCTTTATTAATTTACACATAATAGCAGGAAAGCATTATCATCCTTGTCACTTGTTTCACTGTTTTTATGTCCTAAAAAGCAAAGCCTGCTTATTTATTAGAGTGAATAGAGCAGTACACAGGGGTATCTGCTGAGGTGATCAAGTTAAACGCAGCTGACATTCTGTAAAGCTCTTGCTATAGTTTCCTTCTGAAGGGAAACCAGGGAGTGCCCTGTTAAGAAATCCTTTCAAACCCTTTCAGAGCTGGTCTTAAACTAGTTCAAAGGACTCCTCTGGATTGCTTAGAGAACATGAAGTCTGTTCTAGCTTTTGTTTGCTTGGGGAAACACCTGGTGAGTCAATTTGAAGTTCTTTTAATTTTATTTTTTTTTTAATCCTTGACTTTCAAAACTGAGTGGTTTGCTTCTTGCAATTGAAACATGTTTATATTTAAGGGTCTGAGACTGCATTTTGCAATGCCTGGTGAGTGTTCTGTCCTATCTTGGTTACATGATATACACAGCAAGCTGAGTTCTGGGGGGCTCCTGGAAGCTCCTTTACAGTGCTAAGGCGTGGAGAAGGTTCAGTACAAGATTCTCCTTGTACTGCACAAGCCTTGCTGTGAGTGTCAGACAGGACAAGAGTCTGGGTTAGATACAGAACTCATGGAACTGCCACCACTGCCTGCCCTCAGTGTTCAAACCTCCAAAGCCCATCAGGGGCAGGTCCTGGGCGTTCCATGCATGAGTTTTTTTCTGGCTTCAGGTGTTTTCTCTTTTGCTGTTATTAACAGGATTTTGCTTTCACTCTCCCTCTGAACACGTGGCCTGTGCCCATGTGTGAGCACAACTCCTGTGGGTCAGAGGGTGGCCACACCAACTTGCTCCCTGTGGCTTTTGCACACCTCTGCACATCAGTGTGTGTGGGGACAGTGCTTAGTACACAATGAAATTACTTTTCACTGAGCTTGTAAAACTGATGCCAGCAGGTCAGAGATCACCTGAACACCTGTATGCAAACCTGCAGGTAGAGCAGGTGTAGCCCAGTCCCTCATGTGTGTCACTGTGGCTGGAAGTCTGGCACCTTGTCCTGGGGGAGAAGCCCCTATTCCCAGCTACCTCATTTTTTCTTTCTTTGCACTTTGTCAAATATTTTCTTTTGTTTTGTTTTAAATCTCATTTTGTCCTTCAATTAAAAAAAAATCTAAAAGCAGACAAGAAGCAGGACAGAATGGTACCATTGCCCAAGGACAGTTTAATTTCATTTTGAATTAATGTTTCTGTACAAAAAGACCAAGGTTGACCTGCAGCTGCTGTAAAAAGTAAATAAAAATTTCTATTACTTGAAAGTAACTATTATACTTGGAAATGAGAGTAGCAATTGAAAGGCTGTCCTGATGACTTTTAAACAGGAAAAGATCTGTTTAAAACATAGAAGTCTCTGTTCTTTTAAGGATAGATCAGATAGTTTTCTCTCTGCCTCTCCTCTCACTGTTTTGCCTGTGAACTTGATCCATTTTCTCAATAGAGAGATTCACTGTTTTTTCTGTAATGTCTAATTAGATATTTTTCTGTGGAGTTCCTCATTTAATCACCTGCAGAGGAAAAACTGTTCAAATCAATACCCACCTTCCATACCTGAACTTATGTCATTGCCCATTTCTTTGTGATCTTCAGGTATGTGGGGTTTTGCTTAGATTGAAGAAGTTTTTTAAAAACTATGTTTTCTTCTGCTTCTAAAGGTGCTATTTTGACATAGTTTTGAATTCCTTACACTGTGCTTGACTTCTAAAAGTACCAATATAAGCTGGTAATCAGCTTGTGGTTGTTCTGTGGAGTTTTTCTGTGAGTATTCAATCTCTATTTTGAAAAGCATCCCTTTTCATAAAGGCGGCTTCCAAACTGTCAAAGGCCTTAATAATACAAAATGTAATGGGAAAATGCTACCTTTTTCCTTTCTTTCTACAGGCAAAACCAAGAAATGCTTCACAGAGAACATCTTCCTCTAAAATTTTGAGGAGCAGCTCATACTAACTTTGAATTCAATGTAGCAAACATTTTAGTGGCCATGCACAAATAGTAGGGGTGACACAAGGAGCTATTCATAACTCTGCAGACTGTACCAATTAGCTGCTAATTCCAGAGCCTTCCATTAGCATCATGGTGGCTATTCCATAAATATTCATCTTTCCAGGCTTGGTCCCAGGACCTGGCTGTGTGTCTGGGGCACGCTGACCGATGTGGCTGGCAGATCACTGGGATGCTGGGCCCAGTGTGGGGTTTGTTTCAGACCCCTCCTGCTCAGCCCCCCCAGGATTTGGGTGCCACAGGTGCTCAGGAGGAAGGAGGAGGGAAGCTCCCAAGTGCTGCCATTGCAGTGACATTGGCCTGGGCAGTCCAAGTAGAGGCTCTTGTAGACAGGAGCTGTGGAGGAGAGAGCTGAATTTTAGTGCTGAATTTTAGTCCTGCATAGGAACTTTGTTGTTCTTTGTTTCTCTTTATTTTTTGTGTGATCTGTATCAGTTTGGTTTAGGCATTTGGTAACACTGCTACAGGAAGGTTTTTCCTTCTCTGAAGCACATAAAGTCCTACTCTTGCCCTGTCTGAAGCAGCAGGAAGGATCAAGGGTTGATGTTTGAATTTGTTCAGTCTCCAGACAGCAGGTTATTTATTGCCTTCTCATAGGCTCTGCAGTCCCAGTGCTGCAGCATTTCTCAGTCGTGTTAATCTGAGAGCCCTTTAGCCATTTGAAAAGAGTCCAGAGACTGCCTTGTCCTTCTCCTCCTTCACACACACTCCTGCTGCCCTCTGGGCCATCCAAACTCATCCAGGCTGTCACTGCAGAGGAGCCACCGGTTGGTGGCCTCACAGGAGTATCTGTGTTACCTGCAGCACTTCCGAAAAACAGCTGATAAATGAGAGGCCATGGAGAAACTCTACTGAGCTTGCAAATCCCTGGTCCTCTCATTCTAGGGAATGCTGAGGAGCAGCATCATTCCTTGCCTTGCAGCTGCTCCCTGCTGCACAGGTAAGGATGAGTCCACACTGTCCCTTACATAAGGGTAAGATATAAAGATTAATGGGTTGTTATAGGAGATCCACTATTTGGCACTTGTGTTTAAATCTGAAACTTCTGGAGGTATAAAACTGTGGGTTCTGGAACTATGTCTGCAGTGTGGAACCACACACACTGGCCTAAATAGCTGGGGAGCTTCTGGCCACCTGTTTTTCCACTGCACTTTTCTCTTTTTTTGAGAAACCAGAGATGTGAAACTGCATCCCAGTTTGTATGCCCACTCTTTCATAATCCAGAGTGGGAGCCTGATAAGATGGAATTGTTTTACCTTCAGAAGGAGAAGCTAAATTTTTTTCACATTAGATGCTCCATCTTCAGAGTTTTCCCTCTGTAAACCATGTTTATTGAGTTCCATGAATCTTGTGGGATTGGGTTAAAGAATATCAATACTATTATAAGCATGATAACAAGTATACTTAGTCTGACTTTGTACCGGTACAAATACTCTATTTTATCTTAAGAGAAGGAAACAACTATTGAATAATCCAATTATGATATCTGTGTTCCATGAACCAGGAAATAGGAGGGTGTTGGAATGTGATGTCACATTGCTGCCACTCTCCTAAAGGTTCCATGTTCTGTCAAATCTAAGATGTTGATAATTACCAGGATATTGTCAAAATATATTGCCACTTTTCCTACAAAAGGCACATTAGTGTGGTGAGGTAAAAGCACTCACCTCTTGTTTACCATCTGGGCCTGCAGCTGGACAGCAAGGGTTATCCCCATCATCCAGCTGTTGTGCCCTGACTCCTGTATTACAGATGTGGTTACTGTTACAGGCTTTTTATGTGTGTACGTGTTCTGTGGGTCCTTCTGTGCTTTGTGTGGGAATGGAGTTCTAGCTTTTATATGTCCACCCCAAAATCTTTAGAAATGAATTGATGAATCACTTGGGGCCAGGGTTTGGAATGCTCTGATTGGAGTATGCTGAGTTACTTCTGTTTAAAACAGGGAAAAATAAGACATAAATGCTCTTTGACCTCAATCAAACTATGCAATACAGCACACCAGAGAGCTGAATTCCTTGTGATACAGAAGTGCAGCTCCTGTGTCCTTCCAAACCCAGTCCTTGGTCCAAGGTTAGGAGAGCTTGTACTCAATGGCTGCCCAAGAATCTTGTATCCAGATCAACTCTAGTTCACTGCTTTTCCTCCTGTCCCCTCACCTGGCCTGGCAGTTTATCTGGGTCAGGCTGTTGGGTGTTTTGGCTTGGAATGATGTGATCTCCAAGTGTGTCCCTCTTGTTGTCCCATGGTGTTGTCAACTGGAGCTTGTCCTGTAACCCCACCAGTGCGGCTTTACCCACTGGGGCCACTTCACCACGTTTGCACCTCCCTGCCCTAGAGCCTGTCACGTGTTTGGGGTTTGCTGTGCCCCCTGGGTTGGTGTTGTCTTGCTTTCCCTGTGTCTGTCAGTTGTGGATCTGGTGCTTACAGTAAAGAATCCCTGTGATGTCTCAAATCCAGTCCAAGTACGTTTTCATTTCTGCCGCTTCTGCGTGAGTTTGATTTTCCTGCTTCTGTGGCAATTCAGGGATAAATGCCCATGTGGTCAGGACTGCTGGTAAAGGTTCTTTGTTCTCCCATTGCTTCATTTTTCCAGTGAAATTTGTTCCTTGTGTTCCTTTTCTTCCCCCTGTTAAAAAACAGGTACTATTTTTCCTGGTTCTGCCTCCCATGAGGAGCTCTCCTCTCCCAGGTGACCATGAATTCTTCATTTACTCACCCTGGACCTCGTACAGTTCCTGCCTCCTACCTCCCTTGACTATTTTGTCTCTCTTTCATTCAGATTGACCTCGATTTCTTTCTCTGATTCCAAAAAGGGATTTTGGTGCATAACCTGGGAGACAAGCAGGAAAGCTCTCTCTGGAGGTGTCTGTGTACATCCATTCCCTCCCCAGCACATGCAGTGTAAGGGGCTCAGCCTGTTCCATTCCTTCCCCCAGGTTTTTCCTAGTGCTAAGCAGACCACAGGCTGAAGCCATTTCTTATTTCTTTTGGTAATTGAAAATATTAGGAGATTTTCTTCTTTGGAAATAGCCACTGCAGTTGAGCAGCTGGCATGAGAGAGGGTTGTTATGCTTCCACATTCAGTATTTTTAATTGAGGAACAAATAATTTATTTTGGGAAAAAAATGTAAATTTTTTTGTATTTGTATGTCAAAGTGGCCTTTATAGGAAAAGCACATAAAATATTGAGATTAAAATTGCTTAGTTGTGTAATTTCAGTGGGGATTTTTGTATTGACAGGGTTTCTATGCATTTTTCAAAATATACTTGCTATTTTGTGTTAGAATTATTGGAAATCTTTTTAAAAACATGTATTACCACGTTTTCCATGGTCGATCCCTTTACTATCATTCCTTTTGAATACTAAAAAGATTTTAATTAACCCTGTAAATTAATTTTCCCCCACAAATATTTGCATTAAGTCAATATAATGAGTTCTAGCATGGGTATGTAGCTTTAAGGGAATAAGCCTAGTAGTGCAGTTTAATTCTGGAGATGTGTTTGCAGAAGGGTGGTACAGCAGTGTTTCAATTGCACTTAAAACACTAAATTAGGAAATTAGGTTTTTGCTGTACCTCGCTAGGGTTTTATTAAACCATGTCCATCCTGAATTGTTTACACTTGAGCATTAGTTAACTATGTGTTATTGTGCAGTTTGCAGTTCTCTGTTCTGTTGGGATTTTGTGAACAGATAGGAAAAGTTTTGGAGTGTGTGGTGTCCTCATGGGCTTGATGTGAATTCGGGGAGGGAGGAGAGAGGAAAGTTAGATCCATTAGTGTGTTTTTCCAATTAATTATGTACACATTTTCACATTAGCTGAGACTGAATTACTGAACTTACAACTGAACTGTGAGTAAAATCAGTGGTTTGGGGGTGGAGGAAATGAAGGGGTTGCAGAACTTCAGGCAAAAACCCTTGAGTTGCACTGTGGTACAACTGCCCTGACTGCCTGTGCAAAGCATAGCCCGAGGGGATCCATCAGACCCTGCTAGCATTGCTCTGGTTTTACTTTCTCTTCTTGAGGTGTTGCTGCAAAGTTTGCTAAGTAGGACCTTCCCAGGAATGTCTATCAACTGAGACTTGAGTTTTATCATTTTCCGTTTGTAGTTTTAATTTTCGTTTCAGTTTTGTAGGAGATCCCACATGTTCACAGGTTAGTGTTAAAGTGCAGGCTTTCAGGTGTAGCACCAAATGAGCGTTTCATGCAACCATGCATTCTGTAACTGAAGAAAAATGTGCAATTCTAATGGCACTTTGACCCATTGCTGAAACACTGGGCTTTGCAATTGAACAAACTCAACAATTGAAAACACTCTGTGTCTTCATTAGATGTCTTGAAGGTGAGGCAAAAGGCAGTTACTCCAGTTGTACCCATGGATAATTTGGTATTGATTTTTTTTTTCTAATAGCTTTTTTGGTCAGTTTTTCTAAAAACACTCATTTCTTGGTTTACTTTAGTTGCCATAAATTGCCCAGTGCAGAGTCTGGTCCACCTCCATTCGTTTATTTTCATGGAGTAGTTGCACAAAAACTGGTAACAGCAAAGTAGGAAAGCTCTTTGGTTACTCACCAGTAGCTTCCCTTGCAGAATTGCTTGGTGGCTCACTCATGGTATGAAAAGGGACACGGGGATTTTCCTGGATTCAGTAGCACTCGCTTTGTTTACGTGTTCAGTAGAACGTTGGGTGACTAAAGGGAGGCTCCCTTTTTAAAGTATTTGACTTGTGCTTTGAGGACTTAGTCGCCACTGTGCAAATTGTGCTGTAATATTGTACCAAGGATCAGTGAAAGTGTTTTATCTTTTTTAATGTCGTTTGTATTTGACCGGGTTTTATAAATGTAAGAAAACAGAGTGTTGTATTTTGATCTGAAATTTGCGTATGGTAAAAGTAACTTTGCTTTATGTATCGGAGGTTTGTTCAGAACTTGAATCATTTTATAGAAGGGTACAGACCAAAATTAATTGTCTTAAAGGTGTTTAATAAATTAACCAAATAAAACATTGATTGTTTGAAAACTTGTTAACTTGTTCTGTTTTTTTTTTTTTATTATTTTTAAAAGGAAGAACGTAGTTCAAGAGTTTCTCTCAAGGTCTTACAAAAAGTGAAAAAAAAAGAGTAGATTTTATAAATATCATCTCCCATGAGTTATCTGTTTTATTATTAAACATTCCAACATGCCAGAAGTTTAATCAAAGGGGAAAACCCAAAGGAAATAAATGGAGGAGGAAAAGCAATGAGGAAATGAGGGGAGGCGGGATCAGTCCTTCCCTGGCTCTGCCCAGGCAGTAAATGCTGGTGGTTGCTGGGCTGTGGATGTTGTCAATGGCCACCACAGAAAAAATGGGAGTGGGAAGAAGCTTCTGCTCACCTGGAAAAGCTCTCATGGTTGTTCCAAGGTGCCCATTCTCCCCAGCAGTCACATTCACTTGTCCCTTCACAAATCCTGCTCTTCCATGTGACCTTTCAAAGCGGAGGAGAAAAATATGTGAAGCGTAACTGCTCCCAAGGGCAGGTACAAACAGCTCCTTCCAGGGCTGCCTGATATTCCGACCCTTGGCTGTGTCACAGCGTGCAGACACAACCCCTGCAAGTTCAGAGACCTGCACATTTTTAACATGCCAAGCAGCTGCAACTCCAGTTGAGCAATATTCTGTCTCCCCGTGCTGTGCTGCTCCCTGTACTGGGGTACTGGCCCTTGCCTATGCTGGGGCTGCCTCCCCTGGGTTTGATCTTCAGGAAAATACCCAGAGCTCTTTCTACTTTTTCCTAAACAAAAGGACTGAGGCAAGGCCAAATGGGAGGTAGGAGTCAAGGAAAAGCTGAGGTTTTGGGCAGCTTGTGCAAGGGGAGTGAAGGGGGAAGGCAGCAGCATGGCTTCAGACTGTGGAAACCAGGTAAACACATGTTCTAAAAGAGATGGTGGGAACTAGGACAGAAAAAAGAATATTTGTTCCATAAATCCCTTTTCTTACTTAGTTCCACAGCCATAGCAAGGTCCAGGACTGCCAGCCAGGTTAGTGCAGGGAGCCTGAGGCCTCCAGTGTAAACACAGACTGATGATAGGGAATCTCGTGTTGATTTACCCTTGTTGCTGGTGTTCCCATGGTTATGGCTGCACAGATGGGCTCTGCCATATCTCCCCTGTCTTACTGAGTCTTGGAAACAAAGACAGGAGGGTGAACTTGGATTTATCATTATTCCACAGCCTGGAATCCTAACAGAAAAGGAAGAGGGCTCTGCTGCCTGGTTTCCTTTACCTCTTATGCACAGAGGAGATATAACTTTTGAAGTTCCCATTTCTGCCTCTTTTTAACCCCTCACGTTTTTTTCCTTAAGTCTCACAGGAGAAATCCATAACTAGTTCCTCAAGCAGGATTTTCAGCTGAAGCTCTTGATGCCTGGGAGCAAGGCCTCTCTGTGCCTCCTTAACTGCAAGGTACTTGCCAAGAAGGCAAAGTATTGAGTTTACGCAACCGGACTTGTGGCTCTGGTGATTTCTGTGTCACAGGGAGTCACAGTGACTGTGACTTGTTCACCAGCTTCTAACTCAGCCTGAGAGAGGAGCGTCCCATCAGCTTTCCCCTGGCAGGAATATGCTAGGAGAGGCATGCAGTTGGCAAAGCATCCCTGCAGGTTGGAGCTGCTGTGGAGGCATCTGGGTGTGTGAGCAGCCCCAGCTTTGCTGAGCCAGGCTCTTCCCAGGGCTGGTGCCTCCTTGGTAAGAGGTGGCAGCTGTGTCCTTTGCACAGCCCAAGTTTTGGAGCCATCTTTCAACAGGCTGAGTTTTTCAGGTGAAGAACAGGCTTCTGGCCTTTAGAATCTCCAATCAAGCAGTGCGACCCTGCTGTTCACTAAGCTCCATTTTACTGAGTTGTCCCTTTGCACAATGATCACTGGAAAATTAACAGAAAAATTAATTGCTGTTCAGAATTCAATACAACCTGTAACGTTTTTTCTGGAAGCAGCTGTAAAGGCAGAAAATTAATGTGGAGTCCATGAGGTCTTGGTACAAGTCATTTGAGCTGAATGTTTTTGCCACTCCACAGATTTCTCTGCTCCAGATGAAGCCAATGGCAGCAGGATCAGAGCTGTTACTTTTGCTTTTTCCCCAGGGCATTTGGGTGCACACAGGCCAAGCTCTGTCACGTGTGGCCTCTAAGGAATCATGAACCCCAACACTGTGGGCTGGGCTGAAGGAGTTGGCTAATGGAGAATTTACGGTAAGAGCAAAATGTATTTTTAACCACCAGGATATGCTTATCGTCAGGAAAGGGCAAGCAGCACTCCTATCTCTCCAGGGAAGGGGAAGTGTTGAGCGTGACTTTATTTTTTTCCAACTCCTTTTCAAACTCTGAAAGGGTTTTTTTCTTGCTGAGACATGTCGTTGGATTAAATCAGGGAGTTACACAGACATCAATCCTGGGTCACAGGTGAAAAATATTAAATGCCAGGCATGCAGTGTTTTTCCATTGCATGTGATGTACGTTCAGGAAAGACCTTTGGAAAGAGTGCTTTGAAAAGAGTCTGTTTTGCATTTTAAAATACACCAAGAGCCTGTCCAGAAGCTTTTAATTTTTTAGGACAGCTTTGATGTTTTCTGTGCTGAAGAGGAAAGCAGATTCTCCTCCTTGTACTCCACCCTGTGCCTCTGGAACAAGCAGCACATCAGGTGCCTGTGATCGTGGGCTGCTTTTGGCTTGGGGTGCTTTGCTCAGAAGGGGGTGGAGGTGTCCCCTTGTTTGTCACCGTGCCTGCCCAGACTCTGCCATCCAGGAGAGCACCCAGGGACGCCTGTCCCCGTGTTTGTCACTGCGCCTGTTTGGACTCTGCCACCCCAGGAGAGCACACAGGGACACCTGCCCTCGCCTCCCGAAGCGAGTCCAGGGTTCACCTTACCACCAGCAGCAGCAGGGCCCTGACATTTTCCTTTTTCCATTCTCCACAGCCGGCGCTGCTCTCCCTTTCCATAATCCTGCCCCCGGCCCCAGGAAAGCCTTTGAACGAGACGCCGCGATTTGCTTGCAGGACACAGCAACGACGCCTTTCAGGCCACCTAGGCAGGAGGGGCTTGGCTGGTCCTGTAAATAAATACCTGCTTGCTTGTTTTAGTCAGAGGTTGGAGTCACAAAGGAAAGAAACGCTTTGAAATGCTAAAAGCTGCCTGACCAAAGAGACGGGCTGAGGCTGTTCCCACCCTGCCTCGTTCCATTCCCAAGTGCGCTGCCCACCCCTTTCAAACCAGTCTCGCCTGTCCTCCCGCTGTGTCCTCATCAGCTGCCGGGCCTCCCTCTCCCCCTTCTCCCGGCTCCCCCCTGCCCGTCCTCGGGGAAGGTGTTGGAGGCCGTGGAGCTCAGATTTACAAGCCCACGCCCAGAAGCAATGGCGCGGTGCTGGAGGCGAGGCACAGGGCAGTGGCTCCTCAAGGCCCATCGGGCCCTCCTTGCCCTTCGCCTCGGTTTTTCCTTCAGCGCTGGGTGCGGTGACCCGGCAGGCCTGGGGAGGGGAGGCTGGGCTGTGCTGCTGCTCCCCGCGAAGCGGTTGGCTGGGTTTGTCCCGCATTTCTTCCCTGGCTGTGGCTGTGTGTAAGGGTGAATCACGGCAGCCTGGGCAGAGGGAGGCGCTCCCCGGGCACTGCACCCTCAGAGCCTTGGGAAGGGCCTATCTCTCCCCATCAGCTGTCCCTGGAGCTGAGGGCGATGCCCTCCTCTGCAAAGGGCTGGGGATTCAGGTCGGGCGATTCTTTGCCTCTTACTATCTGTGCTTCAGCAGGTTTTGCTGATTTGCAGTTAAATCTCCTTTCATGTTGGTTTTAATTGCCTTCTCAGTTCCCCACACTACAGAGTAATGCTGAAGAATCCATTTTTAGCCTTTCAATTCATCTCCTCCTCATTTCAGCTGCATCTGTGCTTTTCTCCTTGCTGTTGTAGTGTGAAATATTCAGGGAGAAATGTGAAATTCCCTCATCTGAAAGTCATGTACCACATCTTACAGCTTGGCATGAGGCACGGGAATGTTCCTGGCTCTACCTGCTTTGAAGAGCCAACAAAGGAAAGCTGCAAGCACCACAGTGTCTGGTCTTGGCAGATGCTTTGGAGACCAGCCCATTTTCATGGAAATTAGGTTGTTGCTATTAGTTTATTTTTTTTTTTTTGTCTCAACCTGAGTGATTCCTCGATCACTTTTCCATTTTCATGAAGCAGTTTGTGAATCACATACATGTAAAATGAAGGAGTTAGCAAATGCTGCTTCCCTTTGATGTATGGTAATCCTGCCTTCTCCGTTCTTAACTGCTCCCTGGAATTTTCCATCTTAGTATGAATATTTCAATGAAAGGTAACGAAGAAACCCCCTCACTACCTTGTGCTCATTTAAAGACAACAGGAAGGTTGTGAAAGCTAAAATGAAAACAAAACTGGTTTGCAGCTGAATGGTTGTGTAACCCCCATGTTAAGAAATGAGAGAGGAAAGGCTGAGGAAGAACATTCAGAGACAAACTCTTCAGGTGTGAGGCAGTGGTGAAGGTTAAACAGTCCCTGCTCAGGGAGCTGTGCTGGACTCACCTCTTGGTACAGGTGTAACATTATGCCATTGTAGCATTCTCCTGTGTTGGAAAAGTGGTTTCAAAACCAGACATGTTCCATCTGTCTCCATTTGGAGATGTAGCATCAGGATCCAGTGCACCACAACTCAGTTCAATGTTTACATCTTTTCCCAACTTTTTTCCTTCATGCTGAATGGTGTTTTATATCCTTGAGATATTAGTCTGGTGGTTGGCATAACCCCAAATCTAACAATTTACCTGCTATCAACTGCTCCAGCTTTCTGGGCTCCTTTAATCCAACTTGTGCCTTGGAGCTGATGTAATCAAAATGGCACCACCCTCAGACCCTGGTCTGAGATGATGCTCCTTGGATTTGCTTTTCTTTATAGAAACACATTGTTATAAAGGTCCTAAAGATTAACTTTTTCTTGCCTAAATAGATGCTTGGAATAACTTAGGGGTAGCATAGCTGTTGCCTACTTTATCCTTGAGTTTGAAAAGGAAGGTATAATATTATTCCAAAATTTTTCATGTCAGTAGAAGTGAATTTGAATGAGAAGTCTTCTCTGTTTCCACTTTCAGTCGCATCGGTGGTGTGGTGAGAGAACATCTTCCTACAGGATTTCCCTGGTACATTCAGTTCTCTGGATGTGCTTTGAATTTGTGGTTAAATGGAGAGATGTCCTCTCTTTCTTTATGGCTGCATTTCACAACTGGGAAAAGACAGTTACTGAGTTGGAGAACACTAGAATGATGTTGTTTACTAGAGGAAACAGCAGTCATAACAGCCACACAATATGTCTATCCCTTGGTTGGTTTCAGAGAAATTGGGGAGGAAGAAATATTCCACAAAATTTCTTGGGCTGAATCAACACTGTGTTTCCAACATGCCATGTCAGTGTAACTCTTGGGGCTGACCCTGGGTTATGAACAGCACTAAGATCTCAAAGTAAGGCCCCAATCCAACAAATATTTAGAGCTCTCCTTAGGCTTTTATTTGCAAAGTCTGCTCTGACATTGCGAGGCACCTGTGAATATAGCAGACTGCTAGACAGGGAGGTGTTGCTTGGACCTAGAATGGTGTGTGGTGGAAAGCAGAACAGATTGGGAAATCTGAAAATTCAGAGGACCAAGGGAGTGTGTTCTTAGCAGAGCTTCTCACAGAATCTTCCACCACTCCCCCACGGTACCAGTGTATTAAGGAGACCTGGAAAAAAAAATATCCCTAGTTCTTGCCAGCCTGGGTGACTTCTATCAGAGCTATGACAGGTTTATTCCATTTGCAAGTCAGAACAAGTTTCTCCTCTCTTTTGAAGGTACATAATTATCAAGATCATCCTTATTGCTACACCCCTTACCATTGCCTACAAGCTTTGGGTATTTGCACTTTCCTGGCACAGTCCTGACTGGCAAAACAAAGCTTGCATGTGTGATAAGTTTAGTCTAAGAGACTCTTCTCATTAGTGCTGGATGCCATGAATCAGAGTGATTAAGTGATTTGTCCAAAGCACAAAGCAGATTTAGTGTTTCTGCACTGCAGTCCTACTAAATCATGAATGTTATCAAATTCACAATATTACCTAAAAATACTAGATCCTAATCTCATAAATGTGATCTGTTTCTATTTATATTGGATGCCTCAAACCTTAACCAGTTGCTTTTTCCTTTTTAAAAAAAGAGGTCCTAGAAACTTGAAATTATGGTAGTTTAAATTTTCTTCATGCTGAAAAAGTGTTGTTTGGTATCATAAAAGTGCCTAAAATTTTATGTTTTGCTCACTTAATTGTCCTTCCTTTGGCCAGCTGGGGTGGCATACCTGCTGTGTGTCAGTGAGTGAGCTTCAGGTGAGAATGCTGCAGAGCTATTGTGAGAAACTCAGCAGAGAAGACAATGGTCCAGCAAGAGGATGGAGAATTGGTCCCTGGTGATGGCCTCAGTTCTGGTCCTTGCCCTTTGCACATCTGTGTGACTGGCAGGTGAGAGAGAGGCAGATCCTTGAATATGTCAGAAAGTTGTTCAGGATGATCCTCTGAGCTCCAAAGTCAGGTTGTACCTTGGAGGAGCTGTTCTGTCAGGGGAGCACAGAACTGACTGGCCCTCGGTGCTGACCCCTGATGACTGAGGCTCTCATCCCTCCTGAACGAGGCTGGTAGAGCTCCTGCAGTAGCTGCAGAGGCTATTTGGGGAGCAGAGCCATCTCCATGGTGTGTAGACATGGGGGAGGGAGAAAAGGCTGCTCAGGGAGGTGGCTGATACCATCACGACTGGAAGGACTTTGCTTGGAGCTTCTGCTGTCAGCTGACTGTGAGATAAGTGTAATTTCTTGCACTACTCCTGCTCTGAAACTCCCCTGTAGCTGCAGGAGCATCTCCTTTGCCACAGGGTCCAGTATGATGCAAAGAGATCTCACCTTTAATGCCTCAGTGCACAGCAGTGCTGCTGGAAGGAGGAAGTATGAACAGGATGAAACTGCTCCAGCACCTTTAGGCCTCCCTGCTCACTCTCATTGCTTTACTGGTCATCTTAATCCTCTCCTGCTCAGCAGAAACTCTATTCTCCAGGGAAATGAACCTCCTGTGAATGCCCCTGGGCTTCTGATGGCAAGAGGAATGAGTTCCTTCCCTTTCTAAAAAAGCTTCTTTGGTAGATTCATGTTTCAATTTGCATTTGTGAGGCTACTTAGTGATAAATAGTACCATAACGTTCTCTGAGGCTCCCCACCCAAAGTTTTATGCAAATTGTATGTAAAGTTACTCTCACCATGAGTGGTAACCATGAGATAGGTCATGCTTGAATGCCATGGCTGTCCTGGGGCTCACCAATGCCTAGTGTCCTAGCAGGGGTCCCCTAAGGCATGCACCAAACCTGGAGCATCCCCAAGGGGTAGGGAATTTAGGAGCAATGGTGACTCATGAAACTTCCTGGGTTCCAGATTACACTCTCCAAGTCCTCCTGCTGCAGCATCCAGCCCTCCCACGTGGCAGTGGAGTTGTTCTGGCACATCAGCATCACTCTGTCCAGAAAGGAGCTGCCTGTACCCACAGGGAGCCAATCCCACAGTAGCCATTCAGTGCCAAAAACTCTGTATGTGGCTGCTGTTACAGGCAGAAATGGCCTGGCTCCCAAAATGGGATGGTGAGCTGCCTGGGTGTCAGTGCAGGAGAATCCCACATGATGCTGGCAGGTGGTGCTGGCCAAGCCCAGCCTGCACCCAGAGCTAACACAGCCAGGGCCACACCTTCCCAGGGGTGCCAAGGTGCTGAAAACACACATGGACTTGGTCATGTACTATGGACTGAGCATATCCTGCTCCCCACTGCTTGCACATGGTGCAAATCCCACTTCCTCTGGTGCTCTTTCAGTATTAGCAAGTCAGGTCATGTGTCTGATGGATCAGGGGCAGGGAAGTCTGATGAGGGCCTTTAGCTCTGTGTACATCTGGTGAGGTCTTCTCCCTTTCTGTAGCTCCTCCTGGGGCCTATTCTTGTCTTTTTTTCCTTTCTTTTTTTTCCCCTCTTCAAAGGGATTTGTACCTGCAATCAGTAAGCACCTCTGGGACTGCCTCTGTCTTTGCTTTCCCCAAGATCACCACTGTTTGTGTTGCCATGCTGGAGGAGGAGACTGGGGTGTCACCCAGACACATGACTTTTGGGAGTGAAGAGTGGTTGGTTGTGATTTATAGCCTGAGCCCTAAATAATAGGACCTGAATCCATGTTTCACTTACACCTGGTGGCTTACACTGAGAGATCTGTGCAGGCTACTTTTGTCTTGCTTTTTCATCCCAACTTTGGTGTAGCTTTCACATCACTGCATGTAATTACTCCAGCAAAGAGGGGCTGGAGGGTTTGAAGAGCTGAGGAAGGTTGGCTTTTCCAGTTCCTGTTACAGAGGCAGTAACTTCTGCAATGAGTGAAGGAACAGGCAATTCTTCAGTCACTGTGCAAAGCCAGGGTGTCAGGCCACAGGCAGAAGAAAGAAGCAGCTGTGTCAGCTCTCCAGGTATTTGGTGGCTCTGGTGCCACCAAAAAAATCATAGGCATTTCTCATGCACCACCCTGAGAACAACTGGACTGTTTACACCACTGTTTTCTGGAATGGGTTTACATGCCATGCATTCAAACTTTAGTTTCCTTTGTCCCAACTTCCCTGTGCAGGCAATCCATAAGTAACCACGTTGCCCAAAATTACTTGCCCACTTGAATTTGGATAAGTACATGCTTTCCCAGCTGGCTCATTGTTCTGCTGCTAAATATTGCTCAGATATCCTAGCCATGCCAAGCCTGATTTTTATCTGTGGATTCTGCAAGGCAAGCTGTGCAATGCAAATTATTCCAGTGTATTTGCAGGTCTGTGCTGAGGAGGAGATCCCTGGAGCTTGATCCTTCTGTTTCCCAGTGAGTCATTATTGTTCTGTAGGTTGTATTGCCCCACCACTTTGAGATATGAAACCTGGGGTTTTGCAGGTCACTTGTGTTTTGTAAAAGAACACAGTGTCACAAAATCTCTGTGTGTGTCTACCAGCATTCCAGTGGTAATCACACTGCTACTTGAATGCAAACCATTCTTCCAAAATCTCACCCAGAATCTATCTCTAGGCAAAGGCAGTGTCCTCTCAAGGCTTCACAGTGCTCAAGTGCTTAGGGAAGGAGCTCTGACTCCAGACAGTGACTGTTAGCACAGCAAAGTCTAAGGACAGGCAGGCAGCTTTCTGCAGGCCCTTTTGTCTCAGGCAAGCAATTTAAACCTTTGCTTTCACTTAAAACCCCAACAACCAAGAGAAGGTGGGGGAATCTTTCAAGGATTATATATTAATTTGATTAAGTGCACATAAATGACTGCTTGAAAATTCTGTTAACTCTTGAAGTTACATTCCAGTTGCTCTGGTTAGGTGTCCTTTGTAGATAGAGGAGGCAACTTTATCAGCTGCCTCTATGTGAGAGAGTTTGTGGCTTCCTTACATGGAACAAGGCAAGAATAGGTTAAAAAATCTTCCCCCACATAGTACTGCTTCCCAACAGCCAGCTATCTATCTCTCTGCAGTCAGGCTGGGTGGATTAGCTGCTGTGCCAGGAAAGAATGATGATCCTCCTGCACCCACTCGCCTGTGGGGAGGGCTGACCCAGAAGGGAGCTGTGAGAGGGGAGGGAGTGCTCAGTGAGAGGAGGTATTTCTGCCTTGGGAGCAAATTAGAGCCTGTTTGATCACTGGATGGATCTAGGACATCCCCACAAAGCTCAGCTCTGCATGAGAAGTCTTATGGATTAAATGAATGTCTGGATCCAGGGATCTGAATGCCTCTTGCTTGCTTTGAGTTTACTCTGAGCTAATACTGTCACAGTGACGTCTAAGCCTGCTTTGCCACAGGCTTTGGGTTTTTGCAAGGAAACCCCCAAGTTTCCTCTGTTTGCCCCTGTTTCATGCAGCCTGCTCTATCCACAGCTGCTGCAGTGGGGAATGTGGATGTGGACACTTGTCCCTGGTAAGGCACAGAAGGATGTCTGTGGTGCCACAGCAGCGGTGACCTGGCAGGACAATGGACACAGGTTTTGGTTTTGCTACTGATGATCCTCTGCATAGAGTGAGGGGTTTTCAGACTGTTCTGGAGACCCAGACCAGGCAGTTTAGGTGATTTCAGCAGAATGCAGGCATGGATTTGACTTTAAGTACCTTTCCTTGTATTCACAACTAGTTTTTAAAAAATGTGGGCAATAAACAGCAAAATGTTGCTCACTTTAGCAAATGCAAGAATACAGACTCTTCTATTTTCTCTATTTTCGTGCTTTATTTGACAGTGGTTTTTGACTGACTTCCAGCGAGGCAATAGTCAACCTGACTAGTATTTGTCACCTCCTATGAGCTAAATATAATTTGGATTTTATTTACCTCATGGTATTTCTTTAACAAGATATGTAATTCACTCTCTGATGTGAGGTTTTCCTGGAAAAAAAGAACTCCCCACATTGCTGTCCTTACGCAAAATAAATAAAATCTTTCTGTCTTCTTGCCACATTGAGATCTATATATATCCCTGGTACACAGAGGAGATATCAGCTTGGGAATTGGCACACTGAAGGAAAATAAATGAATTTACAGTAAAGCCTGGTTATTGTTTTTAAAGACCTATTGAAAGGAGAAGACTGTTCTTAATTTTCTCTCATAATCTCATTTCAAGATGTTTAGCTCATAAAGTTCTGTCAGAACATGGGGCCTGGACTTTTATCTTCACTCTCCAGTTGAAAGCCTGGAGGACACTCTGGTTTCTCGCTCCTGCCTGTGGTCACGAGGAGAAGCAGTAGCCAATACTGTGCAGGATCCTGTGGGCCATGGCCGGCCCAATTCCTTGTCCAGAAGTGAAAAGAGCTGTTAATCCTGCCTTGTTTGCTTTGCACACCACACCCCTGCTTATTGCCTACAATCTAAATTACAGAGGCGGCCAAACTTGCTTCCTGTTCCAAACAATAGCCCTGGCTGACACATCCCCTGGTAATGCACGGAGCAAAGTGCTGGAATGGCCCTGGGTTTGATGGGCTGGGGATGTGGGCACTGGTGGGCCCCTGCAAAAGGCTCACCACCTGCACCCCAGACAGGATGGAGAGAAACTTAGGGAGCTGGAGAAAAAAAATGTAGGAGCTGCTGTAGTGTGTTGTGGAAAGAAATTACTTAATGGATGATGCTAATTAGAGGAAAGATGTCTGGAAATATGGGGAAAACTTCCTGAAAAGAACAAGTGTGAACAAGACTGTCAAAAGCTTATGAATTTAGTAGGAATTCCTATAGGGAAGCTAGTTTGTAAGTGTCCAAGTGTCTCCAGGTCTGTCATGCTTTTCTCTGTAAGAAAGATATTATTTTGTTGCCGGAAATATTTTCATTCAGTAGTTTTCATTTGAAGGATCATACATGGGAATATAAATTCTAATTTCCTCAGTTTATTTTACCTCTACTAGGAAATGGATGCAACAATCAGAGCTGATGTTACTTGTGTTTAACAGCACTATAGGGAAGAGTTGTGCTGTGTAGGAGTCCCTGTGCAAACAAAGGAAATCTATAAAACTTCCCAGGTATTTCTCAGGAACTGTACTGGATCGCAGCCAGATGTCATGGAGGATGTAGGTAACAAACCCAGTATTTCCATGTAGAAAAACGTGTTCACAGTGTCTGCCTGTCAAAGGCCACTCCAAGGTGGCATGGGCATGTTGCTGTCCTCAGAATACCTGCCTCCCAATGCTGAAGATTCTGATTCTGGTGTATCATGATGGTATCTGTGGTCTTGGGGTGTGTAACAGCTTCCAAAACAGGAATTACCCTCCTCTTGCTTGAAACAGAGACTGTCACAGACAGGGCTACTGTTGCTTCCCCGTGTTTCCCCTGGTGAGGAGCTGCTGGTTCAGTTGTTTACGCTGCAGCTGAACTGGGAGAATAGTGAATAGTGCAGAGAAGGGGTGGTGAGTCAGGCCCATGATTAAGTGCAGGAAAACAAGCTGTGTGTGCAAAGTGATCTGGGCACCGGAGCTGGAAAATCCATCCTACCCCTTGTGCTGCTGGTTTGAGGAGACTTGTGTTATGCAAGTGTTCCTGGGCCATTATTCAGACTCATTTTTCAGGGGATGCTAGTATGTTGGGAAACTGCGTTTACTTCCATTTTAATGTTCTTTTGTTCTGCATTCTGACTCAGAATAATGCCTTTCCCTGTGAGCCAGAATCACAGCTGGAACCAGGGTACCAGGATACCAGATACCTTAATCTGGTATCTTAGAAATCTACCTCAGTGATAGCAGTTAGAAATCATTTTCCCTATCTTTACCCCCACTTTCTCAGGGAATCCTGGGCATATGTTGTGAAGGTTCTCTCTCCCTGTTTTTATCTTTGCCTTGGGATCAGATGACGTCTGGCTCCACTGCTTTCTGAGCCTTTGGATAATTTACTCTTTCCATTTCTCCTCCAGCATGATCTATATGATCCTCCCCTGAGACATTTTAATGTCTGGAATGAACTCCCCCATCTCCTCCAGAGAAGACTGAGGCAGATGATTAACTGTAGCCAAATCTACCCCTCTTTCTCTCTAAATTATCCCTTACTGTCTCCTCCTTCCTTCCCTTGGTTTTAACGAACAACTTCATGAAACATCTAACTTCTTGTTTTTTCTAGGGAAAAATTTTAAACAAAACCACATTCAGACACACAGACATACACACACAAGGCAGACAATGAATGCTCAGAGACAACCAGCAGCATGCTCACAGAGGCAGGCTTATATACAGATACAATGACGTAAATCAACACCCAGAAGCATTTATTAAATTACCCAGATATATACACAGAGGGACAGACAGATGGGTTAAGGCTGCGTTTTTATTGGTGGATAAATGAAAACATCACTTTAATGCCCACAGGAGAGTATTTTGGAAAAGCAGCGGCAGCAGCAGATATTAAAGGTGATAATATCTCTTTATTCACTCTTGCAGACTAATTGGCTTGTCCTAGGAAAGGTCAACTACTGTTACATAGCAAGTGCAAACCCATACACATTCATAATCAAAATCAGTGTGAAAGCAGAATAGCAGTCAATCCCAAAATCATCCCCTGTTCCCAGGCAAGGAATGGTTCCTGGAACTTGCACCCCTAAATTCCCATTTTTGATTGCTCTGGACAGCCATGTCTTCCTTTTCTCTTGCTCAAAGGTATGAGAGCAAACTGAATCCCTGTGCACAGTCACAGGAAGAATTATTCCCAGAACCCAGCTGCACAGCTCCTAATGTATTAAATACACTGTTCCTTGAATGCCCATCATACTCAAAGTATGGAGCATTAGCTCCCACACTCAATTAAGGAGGCATTTTAGCCATAGATGTAAGTTAACTGAAACAACTGCATGAATTAAAGTGGACAAATAACTGTCTTTTCAGGCCCACATGCAGGACTTCTCATTAAAAACTACTGCTAAGCTAACTGTAATTTCCTTAGATGACCTTGTACCATGATACTCACCTGTATCTTTACCTTTATCTTTATCATTATGGTTACAGTGAGGTGTAAGTTACATACCATCAGGCCTCTAAACATGATAACTCAGCCCCATCATCCCTGCTTGCACCTTCCTACCCACTGCCCCAGTCCTGCTAACCCCACCCAACATTTTCTTTGGTTCTTGTTTCACTGCTTAATTCAGATAAGTGTTGAGGACTGCAAAAATCTTTGCACTTGACTGCAGGACAAACAAGAGGCCAAAGCCCCTCCTGCACTCACAAACAAGGCCTGGAACACACAGAATGCCTTTATTCCCCTGCTGTTGATAATGATAACCCAACCCTGCTCCACGCTGCCCACGTTGCATCCCCTCCCTTTGCTCCCATCACCTGTGTGGCTGTGGTAAACAGATGTAAATTGATATCTGCCTTGGTGCAATTTGCTGGTGGAGTTAACCAATCCACGAGATGTTTTGCAGCAGCAGCTGTACCATCCTTAATGCTCTCAAGGTCTTACTAGAGGCTCAAGAGCTGGTGCTGGATAGCTGGTGTTTTCCTGCAATGTCTCATTCTGCATTTTTATCTTAAAGCTTTCTATAGCATTAGTGAAGAGCTTAAGCCAAATGTACTCTTTTTCAGCTTATCTTTTTCATGTTCTGACAAAATAGCCTTATATACTGGAAAAAGTTTATATATCATAGAAAACACCTCCATTTTGCAATGCTGTAGTAGCTCAGAAACTCTGATTTTGATGGTCAGATGCAGCCTTGGGCACTATTAAAGTTACAGGCGTAAATTGGAGGGTTTTTTTAATTATTTTTTTCAATTTGCTTATGATATGTGATGCATTTCTTCTAGGTATATGTATAGTCTGTGTATTACTGACCATTTGTTCTTTTCAGAGACAAATTCTCTGGATTTGTCATTTTCTTGCTCTTGTTGCATTTCACCTGGGGATTATCCTAAGAAAATGACTGTTATTTTTCTATTTTCTATTGCTTTTTGGATTGTAAGGCCTTCAAGGACATTATATTTTCAAGAAATAATCGATGCTCTGCTCATGGGCAGGTAAAGATGACAAGGTATGTAATGACCAAAGTGTTCCTTTAGCTGTATCAGTAAATCTATAACTATGAAAGATAACCACATTAAACTGATGCACCTCTCTGTCCTTTGTATTTGTTTGCTTAGACTTCTTAGGCCAGGGTCTGTGTTAGATGCATTTACAATATTCTCAGCACAACAAAGCCTCCAGCACTGGATGATGTGCATTGTTATCAGATGGGAGTTTATACCTTACTTTATAGCCCAGCTCATATTAAGGTAAGGAAAGGACTGTAGAAAAGTGGGAGAGCTTCAGCTGCCTTTTGTGTAACATTGTTTTGAAGGGATTGTAACACAGGTATTTCACTATAAAACCAGTAATTAAGGATGTCTTATCTTCTCTTTCTATGATACCTCTTCACCAGAGAACCTGCGATACTAATCCTGTTAATCCTTGATGCTTTTTCCCTATTCAGCTTTTTTTCCTCCTCTTGATCTTTAAAAAAATAATCCAAGTCTTTCAGCAGTTCATCCACTTCTAATTTCACTTCCCCATTTGTTGGTTTAGTGAGAGAAGATACAGTTCCCTAATCTGGGGACTACTTTTTTCTTTCTTAGCTGTTCTTCCTCTGTTTTGGGGAAACTTCACTTTATTGCAACAAGCTCAGAGCTCTGCATCATACCCCATACTTCCTTTTGACTTTTTATGCTTGGTTTTGTTACAGTGATGTTTTATATGTGTCAAGAGCTAATAGAGCATTTCAAACTGATTAGCACTTGCAGTTTGGAATGAGTGGTAGGATGTAATCTATTGATGAGATGGGAACAATAATGCAGACAGGGTAATGGAAACGGTGAGTTTTCATTGAGTCCTGCCAAATGATATTTTTTTTGCATACATCCTGATGGCAGTAAGCATGAAAGTAAATGGAGATGGTAGCCTGATGAGAGCTTGCCTTTTCCAGGACTTTTTTCATGGCTGGGTGTGTGGGTGGCCCTGGAAGAAGGCCATAAAGAAGTTTAGAACTGCTGTAAATTGGAAGGGTGAAGGTGAGGTACCTTAGCTATACTATCTAGTTGGGAGAAGCAAAGAAAAAAAAGAAATTTCAGGCTCTTTCCTCTTTGTATCTTCTGCTTATTTCTTTCCTTCTGACTAATTGCTTTATTTTATTTGCCTCTTTATTTCTATTTGTCCAGTTCAGACTTAGACCTGATATTGTAAGAGTTGGGGCTTCCTCTTTCCACTTAAATTAATGCCTTCACCACAGAAACTCTGTTAATTCTGCTTCATTTCAGATACATTTCACCTACTTTGTATAGTGCTTCATCCCAGTAAAACAGATCTGGGAAAAGTCAGACTGGAGTGCTGCTCAGATCAGCAGATGGCAGGCTCCTTCTAGCAATTGGTACCACCAGCTTCATCCTACATCCCCCTACATCAGAGCATCTGATGATGACAGGCAGAAAAAAAAGTATTTCTGCATCATGCACTCAAGAGTGTGCATTATGTCAGTGAGGAATCAAAGATATATTTGTCCCCAGGGTCTGCACAGCTCGCAGTCAGCCCTGTGCCGTGATGTGCATCCGCTGGGAAAGCAAGAACCCAACAACTGAGTAATTTGGAGAAGAGTGGAAATCTGAATGCCAGAGATGTCAGAGAATTGCAAGCTCTCAGCAGAGTCTGATTTCCCACTTACTACTCCTCTGTGAGGTGTCTTTCAGAATTACTGTTAGTCTCAGGAGTGGGTGATGAGAAATTTGGGGAAAAGAAAGCTCCTTGTAAATCCAATCTTTATTTTATGTGCCCGTGATCAATGGTGCCCTAATCAAGGCCTTCCTTTCCTCAGGGGCTGCTACTTCTTGCAGGGTGGGTTCCTTTAATCTTTATCTATTTAGGTTTAAAATGTCCGTCGCCCCTTTTGGGAAGCAATTCAGTTGCCCAAAGCTTTATGACTTACTGAATCCTCTTAACACCATCACACTGATTAATTTAAACACACTTCAAATGCAGGACTTTTAGCATTACTGAGACTGTATCTCTTTGATGTTTTAGGTGTTTGCTTGAATGTGTTGTATTCCCCAGTTTCTCTGAAGAGTGGTTTAAAAGTATTTTTTAACAATACAGCATTGTTATGAAAATGAGCTGACTAGTGAGTCTGATAGCAGGAATTTGCTCTGAGTCAACAGTGGCAATTTGCAAGCATTGACTAATGAATTCTATAATCCAGGCAGCACCTCTGTGAATAAGGGAGGAAAGCTCCATTATCTCTAATATGCATCGAGGATCCAAACATGAGAGGAGCAGCTGCTGTGTAAGAGTCTAAACTGATATTGAATACAATTTGGGAATTCCTGGTCCTTGTTGCTCTGCTTGGAAAAACCGTGTGTATCTCACATCTCTGAACAGACAAGTCCCAGGGATGTGCTAAGCAGACAAAAGAAATGTTTGGGTGGTGTTTTTTTGTTTTGTTTTGTTTTGTTTTTTGGGTTTTGGTTTTTTTTTTTGGTTTGTTTTTGTCTGTTTTTGTTTGGGGTTTTTTTGTGGTTTTGTTTGGGTTTTTTTTGTTTATTTGTTTGTTTTTTGTTTTTTGGTTTGGTTTTTTGTGGGGTTTTTTGTGGGTTTTTTTTGTTTGTTTGTTTGTTTGGTTTTTGGTGGGTTGTTTTTTTTTTTTTTTTTTTTTTTTTTTTTGGTACAGAAAGCTTGACTGCTGTAGGCCCTTACAGCCTCTGACAGAAAATTTCAGTGAGAGACAGCAAAAGGAGATTTATCTTTTCTTCCCTCTTTGATTGAGTGGGAAAAGAGTTCACCAAGTCATGTGTTAATGTTGTAACACTAAAATGAGCCAGGAGTAATTAATAGTGTAGTAAATGATTATTCCTCCTTTTCTTGTTTTCTCTTTTAAAGCATACAACAAATCCTGCAAAGTCCCTGTGGGGACAGTGGTCAGCACATCCTCTGTTGAGGTGTCTAATTATCTGTGTCTGGCCCTTGCCACAGCTGCTCTGTTAGTTCCCTCATAGCTTGACAGGTATCCACTGTATGGGTTTACACTCAGACAAGGTGATTTTAGTCAATATTTTTCTTCCCTGTATAGATTGTCATCTTAAGTGTTTTTTCATAGGTGTTCCAAGCCCCTCACCACTGTGAAACCTGTGCTAGTGGCACTGAGCACTTGGCACAAATTGCTGCTTTCTTTTCCTTCAGAATATCACATTTCTTTTGTTTTAAGACATGGTTGTAGGTAGGTGTTACTAAGCTTAAGAAGGTAGGTCAGGAGACTGATTCTGTGTTAGCACCCAGAAATGACCTCTGCAGAGCATCTGATGGAACTGAGTGTAAATCTACAAGAGACCAAATGCTGGTAATGTATAAAAAGTGGCAGTTTTTTCTTAAGAAAGTGATTGTGTTAATGCTCTTTCCTGGTTTTACAGACATACAAGTGAGCAGATGAATATTCTGAATAACATATGTCACAACTGAATTGGTTTTGGAAAAGGGGGAGAAAAACTCTGTTGCTGACCCAGAAGTCTTATCTGCTTTAAACTGGTAGGTTTGCCTCCAGAGGGTGTATCCATGGTGGGTATATCCCAGGTTTCCAGGCTACAGTGTCTTTCAGGAAGCGATGCTTCTGTTTACAAAGCCTATTATGAAATGGCAGTGAATAATAAAAAGAGGGCAAGATACAAAGAAGTGCAAATGAAAGGGCAGAGTCCAGGAGTAGGGTACAGAACTGGCAGGTGGGTCTGAATTGCCCTTCTGTCATTGTCCTCTCTTCTGGAGAAAACATCTTTACCTCTGCTCACTTCTCTGCCAGCCCCATTTTTTAGTTTTGGTCCAGTTGCACTGATATTTCTGCAAGGTAGAACAAATCTCTGTCTCCTTTCCCTCTTCAAATTTGACCTGTGTCTAGAGGCCGTGCCTTAAAGGAGCTTCTACTTGGTAGTAGTATCAACAATAATGAATAAACTATTAAATTTTCACTTTCAGGGGTTTTGTTTCTCTTGTAGCACAGAAATAAAGTATTTCATAGAAAACCTCACAAATTCTTGAATTATTCAAAACTGGTATCATGCCCAGAAGCACCTTGTGAGTAGCTAAAGGTATATTTTCACTGATGTGCTTTTTATTGTGAATTATCTGCTCAGTGTTTATTATTTAAATGAATGATTATCTCATACTCATGATAAATTTCTGGTTGGATTTGTTCATTTGGGGGGAAAAAAGAAAACATGCAGCAATTCTCCAAACACCACCTTGAAATACTGCCAAGCATGTATACCTGAGATGTCTGTTGTGCTGCATGGAGCCAGAAGAGGAATTCTGGAAGAACAAAAAAGCCAGGGTTCCAACTGATCCAACTTCTGTTTGCTATAATTAATATGAGATATGAGGAAGGGTGTTAATTTTAATGTATTCAGCCCTGGGTCACACACTGGCTATTTATTGCAGGTTGGATGGCTAATGTGCATTTTGGCGAGCTGGGCAGCCAGCAGCCTGTTTCAATTTCACTTGTCTAGACAGGGTTTTGGGTTGCCCTGTTCTGGCAGGCAATGTGAGATTGCATGCCTTGATCTTATCGTGCTCTGCTGAGTTTACTTCAGAGAGAAGAACACCTGCAGCCTGAGAGTGAGGATTCAGGGGGAGCTGCAAATACACAGCACGTCTGAGGATTTGGACCTCTGTCCTTGACAGGTGTTGCTAGGAGTGGCTTTTGCAGTGTCTCAGTGGATTTCAACACTTTGGAATGGTGGATTTCCAAACTTGCATCCTTTCAGGTAACTCATGGGTTGATCACTATAGACCAGCCTTGATTTTTTGCTGCCTTCCATGGAACACAAGTGGAAAACAACTGCTCTAACTTGCCAGGAAATTCACTTAAGGACACCAGACTCTTACATAATGTCCTCTTGTTGTCGAGCAGCTCTCAGTGACGACTACTGTGGTAGATTTAAAGCAGTGGTTTGAGCAGGTGCCTCATTTGCACAGGCTTTGGCTGGAATAGTCCCACTGGTTTTATTTCTGAGTGAAGTGTTGGTGCAGGTGAGTGTATGTGAATTGTCCTACTATCGACACGATTATCATTTGTACCAGAACAGTGCCTCAAATCAAACAGGTCTCCCTTGTACCAGGCACCCTATGAGCTCCTGGAAACAGACAGTTCCTGCAGCGAAAACTTGCATCTAAACAAAGCTGTCCTTTTCTACTTTGGTTTGCAAGTATTTTTTCTTATTATTTTTATTGCAGTTCCATCCATATCTATAGGCATGAGTAGATCTGGGTTTGTTTCAGGGTAAATGCCTGCATCACTCACCCCTAGAAATATATGGTGTACCAAGCTCTGTGGGAACTGCCTGTAGTGTTTACTGCACAATGACCAGTCACTTTGTTGAAGTTCAGGAGGTAAGTGATTACCAGGACTATGAGATACTGACAATTTGAACTTCTATAAAAGAGATTTTTGTCTTCCTGTTGGTTGTATTATTTATGTCATTAAATGAGCGACTTTCTTCTAAACTTTGCCAAGTTGCATAATTCTGCATCAACTGGTACTTGGGAGTACTCTGGAGACTTCCTTGCTTTTTATAAATAATTTTGATGCTGACATGCAACAAAAGTATCCCTCAAATTTGCTAGTAATTGATAGGTTTAAAAAGCCTTCCTTTCAGAAAGTGTTTAGACAGCAATTCTCCTGTCAAATGCAAGCCTATTTCAACAGAAAAGCTCCATAACAACACACGTGATGGACATGCTCGCTGTAATTGTGGTCCAGTGGGTCATGTATTGTCTTTGACAGCAGCCACTACAAAAGGTTTTATGGGCAAAGGTTCCCAAACCTTTCCAGTAGCAGCCTGCCTCTCCAACAGCTAATCTGTGTGTGACTCGTGATGCAAATAGATCAGATGAAAGAGCTTTCTCTGGGGTGGGCTGGTGACGCTGCCTGCAACTGCTGGCACCTCTCTCGGCATGGTGACCTATCCGAGAACTATTGCACGGGGAGATGCCACCAGAAACCAAGTCAGGGCACACACTCTGGAATAATCGGCTCGCCTCAGAACACACCCTCTCCCAGTCTCCCTCAATCAGAGGTGAGCTTACACTTCTAAGTATTTCAAGTATAAAGGTTTATAGTTTCTCTGAATATGTTGCAAGGACAATCTAAAACAGCCCTGTAAATTCCTTTTAAATTCTGGACCTTGGTAATAAACATTGTGAAGGAGTCCCACAGTTCAATGGCATGTGCATGTACTACACAAAATGTATTTTCTTTAATTGGTCCTAACCTGGTTGTGCAAATGAGGAAATTGGAAACAAGACCTGAGTTCTACCACTGAGAAAAAAGCAAATATCGATGGTATCATTTCTCTGGGCATGGCATCCATATTGTACACAGCATCCCTCAGCTGTTAAGCGGTTTAGAGGGCTTAGAAGGAAGTTGGTTTTTTCATTGCCTTTTTTTTTTTTTTTTTTTTTTTTTTTTGATAAACGATTGTGCTGCTTCGTTGATGATCAGAGGACACTCGACACTCTGCTCAGCACACTGTGAGAAGGTGCTGCTCTCCCAAGGCTTCCAAGGGCTGGTGCATTGGGGAGTGCAGCCGTTCCCAGTTTCCCCATAACGCCAGAAGAAAGGGAATATCACTGCTGAACTGCCAGCAGCCTGGCACAGGCTTCCTTGGCCATTCTCTGCAGGCGTTGTACAAGAGCTTAACGCTGGAGTGAGGATGCTCAAAGCTCAACCTGCGACGATTTGTCACTTACAAGGAGACACGGTCACAAGCCCTGCCCCCTGCCCGAGGGCTGCGAGAAGGGGACACCGACCGCACTGAGTCTCCTCCTTCCCTCAGGTTCCACCTGGGGGTTCCCCTCATGGTGGAGGGGCCTGACGGTGCCCGCACACCTCCAGCCCTGTCCAGCCTCATGCCCCCATGAGCCGCGCTAGGGTTGGACGTTCGGAGGGATTTCTGCACAAAAAGGGTGATTAGACATCGGAACGGGCTGCCCAGGGAGGTGCTGGAATCACCGTCCCTGGAGGTGTTTAAGGCAAAGACAGGGCACGGCGCTCGGTGCCGCGGATCTGGCTGACGAGGCGGCGCTCGGTCACCGGTCGGACCCGATGATCTCAGAGGTCTTTTCCAGCCCGAACCATCCCGGGGCTCTGTGAGGGGCGCGGCGCTTCCCGCGCACCTCCCGCGGCCGCCGCTGCCCGGAGCTGCTCCGCGGCCATTGACGTCAGGCAGGGCGGCACGTGACGGCGGCGGGGCCAATCGCGGCGCGCGGAGCCGCTCC
>JANPWX010000387.1:127517-284541 GCA_024734555.1 Trochalopteron elliotii
TTGTTTGGTTGTACCCGTCTCTAGCCACCGTAGAGACCGGTCCCCGCGGGCGGCCGAGCGCCACCCCCGACCCGGCCCGCGGGGCTGCCATGGATCGCACCGGCGGCTCCGGCGGGGGCAGCGACCGCAGGCAGCCCGAGGAGAGCAAGCCGCTGCTGGGCGAGATGTCCGCTCCCGAGGGGAATAAAATGGGTGCCGCGCCGTGCCGGAGAGCCCTGCTCCACTGCAACGGCATGAGGTACAAGCTGCTGCAAGAGGGGGACATCCAGGTGTGTGTCATCCGGCACCCCCGGACGTTTCTCAGCAAGATCCTCACCTCCAAGTTCCTGCGGCGGTGGGAGCCGCACCACTTGACCCTGGCGGACAACAGCGTCGCATCGGCCACGGTAAGAGCCCGCCCGGGTCCAGCGGCCCCGTCGCGGGGCATCCGCGGTGCGCGGGGCCCGGGGAATGCCCGAGCCCTCTGTCCCCGGGCGGCCGGACCTGCCGGGGACCCCCGGGGCCGCCGCTGGGCGAGGGGGGAGATGGGCTCCACTGGGTCCCGGAATGCCGGCGAAAATCCTGAAAGGATTTTTTTTTTTTTCTCTTTGTTCGTAAACCTATGGATGTTTATTTTTGCAGTTTCGGTGTTACTTTTATTATTATTTTTTTATTATTATTATTATTTTCCGAGCAAGGCTACTGTTACTGCTGTTATTGTTGTTGAATTTTTTTTTCCTTAAAGAAAAAAATTCCTTCCCTCTTAACATGACCCGACATACAGTCACCATACTGAGCCCTTTCTATCAGAAACCAAAGTCGGCAGATACCTGCTGGCACCTTGGCCAAGTTGGAGGTGAGGGAGGTGGGGGATGCTTTTAATTCGAGGGAGAAGGCTCGGGTTGTGCGCCGGCTTTGCTGTGGTTCAGGCCTGCTCTGGGGGCTCTGGTTTGGCGGTCACATAACCTGCCCAGATACAGGGAATGTGATTGGAAAATATGGAGATTCCTTCAGGGTTTCTCTTCCTGCTGGAAAATGATGCAAGAGAAAAATGCGAGGTGGTGATATCAGCGTTACAGAAGATGTACAATAGACGGATATAATCTTGAAAAATATGATTTGTATTTTCATATCCAATGTAAAATTTTATGGCCAATATTATTTGAATATTTGTGGAGCATATAGAGTGATTACACAGATTTTATCTAATAAGCGATTAACAAAACATCTTTTACACTGATCTTTAATCAGTCGGTACTTGGATCCTGTCTGTTTTTGATTTATATTTAAATGTCTCATTTTTCTCAATGGCTTCATTCTGGCCTTCCTATAGGACACTGATACGAGAGAGTGGATTGGCTTTTGTGTAGATTTCTGTTAATGGTGTATTTCAATGGATTTCATCCAGCCTGTGCTGTGCTCGGAGGTTGGGTTTTTTTCACACCTTGGTACGCAGATACAGCGTGTGTAAATGTCTCTCCTGCATCATGAAGTATTCAGAGCAGGTTTTCAGTGGGAGCTACTTTAACCTTCAGGTAGGCCAGCTGCCTGTTCTCACAGAGCTCTTTTTTTGTGCCACAATGACATCTCTGCTCGCCGTCTCCACTGGGCTCTCGAGGATGTTTCCGAGGGAATATTTTCTTTCTTTGATAGAACTACTGCCTAAAGGGAGGAGGAAGATTTGGTCGAACACTGCTGGAGAAAGCTCCTGAAAGACACAAGCACGAGGAGTTTTTGCAGTTCTTCATTTTGTTAAGATACCACCATTGTAGAGGGGGAGTTGAATATTAGTAGGGATGAGGCATTTTCCTGGCAGTACCCATAGCTGATTATTTCTAAGCCGAGGAGGAGGATACGGGTAGAGAGAGGCATGATCACGCTTCAGATGTTGTTCCCTGCAATGTGGCAATACCAGGCATGAAGTTGTATTTTTACAGGACACGTCAAACTCTGCTCGCTGGCAAAGCTGTCACCAGAGAAACAATCTCTGAAAAGATTTCTAAAGTCCTATGGGGCTGTGCTTTAATTAATGTTGAGGTGTTCTCATTCCTAATTATTTTATGTGTATAAATAGCAAGAAGATCCTAAAGCATTGTGCGTAGCATTGCAGGCTCCATTTTGTTGAGCACTGCTCTTCGTGCTTGGTCTTGTGCTTTACCATTTTTTTCCAGTGCTAACTCACCCTACAAATACTGTTGCTCCCAGAAATATCTGTGCCTTATTGTTTCAAGCAATGTCTTTGGTTTCCGGGGGCTGAGTAGGGCACAAGGATAAGATCTGCATTCACTTGTTGCCTGTGTGGTTAAGTTTAGCAGGTATCTTTCAGATATTGGTTCTATGATACCTGCATTTTAGTCTTTTTCACTTTAAGCTGGAAAGATGTGATTTAAGCAAAATCCGTGGTAGTTTAACCCCCACCCCCTACAGAAATGGGGTACAGGCACAATGCCAAAACCTCCTCAAACTGGAGGTAGGTATTTGAATGCAACTAATTTGGTTTTCAAGAGCTATAGAAAATTATCCATTCTGTCCATTGAAAGTGAGTGTTGGGAGCACTCAACAGCTTTGATAACAAGGTCATTTTTACACATGGGGCTTTCGACAGGCAGGATGCTTTATGAGCAGCCAGTAATTAACCTTCACATCATCCCTTTGCAAATCCTCTGGCATGACGAGTTTTACTCCCTTCTGTATAACATGAATAAAATTGAACGGGAAAATAACATCACTTTGTTTTGCATTTGAAAGCAAAAGTTGTAATGACAGCTAAATCCAGATCTGGCAAATTATGTCCCTGAGTATAGAGGATAAGTTATTTGTTGATTCTAAGCACTTTATATCCTTTTTATTGTCACTTGAGACATATATTTGAATTAAATTCTTCTCCCTGCAAGCTCTTACTTGTCAGTCCCTGGGCTGCATTATAGAAGTTAGCATTAGTTTGTGTATGGATTATTCACCTACAGTTTAGTCCATGAATAGACATGGTATGTGCCCACATATATGAGTCCAAATAATGAGACTCTACCTACATTTTTTTGAGACATAACTAGTTTTGTTGTTTATTTAGGCAGCTACAATTCTTGTGCTGAAAAGATAGTTTTTGGTAGCAGAAGTGCTATGGAAGAATGCAATGGGGCAACTATTAGGCCATCTTGTTTCAGCAAAATTTAGGGAGGAAAAAATTAATGTTCTCTATGAAGTGTATTTTTTGACATTATGACAAGTGACTGTTTCAATTGAAATAAGTCATGTTAATTAAATAATAATAATAATAATAATAATAATAATAATAAAATAAGTGTATTCTGAATTAGTATATGCACCCAGTTAACAAATGTGGAAAGGTATTAATTTGCGGGCGGTCTCATAAGTGTAGGTGTTAGGGCTTCATCTGATTTATGTGTGTTTCCACTGTTTGCATCACATTCTTATTTCTCAAAGAGTTGCTTAAATATACCAAAGTGTCACCATTACAGTTTCACTCGCATCATGTCCAGGGTTTCATTCTGGTTAAGAGAGGTTTTTGGAGAAAGTGAATACAGATCTGTAGCTTTTTCTCTGTTTTGTTTTGTTACTGTAAATGCTAAAGTCCCAGTAGGAAATTTTGACACTTAGAAACTTTGTTTGTCAGACAGCAGCGTGCTTGGGGATGAATTTGACTTTCTCCCCCATGGGAGGAATAATGTTTATTTTATAAACACCTACCAAACTCAAATGTAGCACCCTTACTAATTTTTTTTTACCATTGAGATCTGTCCTTGCACAGCGTGAGGGGCAGTGATAGTAAAAACAAATACAGAAATAAGGTCCAATTTAATGTTTCTTACATAGGTTTTTTTTTTTTTTTTCTTTTCGGAGGGGCAGGGTGGGGTTAGGAGTAACCCTTTCTTCAAGAGATACGAAAAGTTTGATTTTCAGTAGTTTAAACATAGGTGTCATGACTGTTCTGTGTCTTTAATATCCTTCTGCATTGTCTCTTTCATGTCTCTGCCCTGCTTTTCTCTTTCATTCTTTCTCTTGCACCAGTGAGGAATGGATGTTGAGGACAATGAGTTTTAAAGTCCTGGGTTGCAAGGAAGACTTGTGATACATATGTATGTGCAGCAGACAAGGAAAGAATAAATAAGTGATTCATTGTCTCTGGCTAGGGATGACCTCTCTAATTCCCATCTGGAAAGATAAGGCTTTATTGAGACCATGGAGTTACTCATTAATATCCCTCAAGGAGGTGGAAACTGGCTTTTCGTGCCCGTTTCACATTTCTCGGTTTTGCCTTGGCAGGTGGGCTGGGTGTAATGTAAATGTTTTGTTCAAACCTGGTGACAATCCTGAAAAGACTTGAGCTTCTTTTAAACATTTTTCTGTCCAGACATGATGTGTGAGGACAATAGTTTATTGACAGGCTGGCTAATTGTAAATGCATTTGAAACAAGAATGTAAGTGGATTAGGGAACTGCATTTGTGTTTTCTTCTAGAGACAAAAACATACCTAATTAATATTAAATGAGGCAGG
Source organism: Trochalopteron elliotii (assembly GCA_024734555.1). Lineage (NCBI taxonomy): Eukaryota > Metazoa > Chordata > Aves > Passeriformes > Leiothrichidae > Trochalopteron > Trochalopteron elliotii. Next base: position 132,013 of record JANPWX010000387.1, read on the forward strand.
GCAGGATGATCTGTTTCAAACAGGAGAAGTGGAGTAGAAAATTCTCTTCTAATTGTTTTTTAAAATTCAACAATTGTGCTCCTGCATGTGTTTCAGCATGCTATTACATGTCTTTCCTTCCTTATTTTGGTAAAGATAGAGCAAAAATTCCTATCAAGCTAGACTCATTGTTTACTTTAGCACAGATTCCCATTAGTTAGAACAACACACTTTAAAAAATTAAATTTCCCTTTAAAAACAATTAGCTCAAGTGGGAAGTATTATGCAGAGCTCAGAAGTTTCAAAACGATCTTACAAGAGAAATTTTTTAAAGCTTTCCTGAAAAAGGAATATTGTAGTATTATCCAGATTGTGAGTAGAATTAATATGAATTTTTAATAATAATAATCAACAGTCTGTTCAGTAAACCAGGTGCTGTCTTTAAGTCCTGAACTGTTGATGAGACTCTTCAAATGTGACTTTAAACTAGATTGGTGTGTCTGACATCATGACATATATAAATAAGTATGAACACATTAATAACAAAGCAATTTAAGATAATTTTTTGGTTTGTTATAGTAACAGAAGGATGAATTATTATTTAGATTTAATATTTATCATGGTTTACTGTTGCAGATGATGGCTTTTATTTGATGAGAAGTGGTACCTGTAGGTTTTGGGTGTACATATATTTGCTTGTTCTGGATTGTTGCTGTCTCCCAGGTATTTGGTTCAGGTGCATCAGAAAGAGCACCAAACATAATTGGCATAAAAGCCATGACAATTTAGAATTCTCTGCAAATTGAGAACAAATTGCTCCATGTTATCTGTACGGATGAAATTGAGATTCTCTTTCACCAGTGAAGGCAGGCATGTGCCTGCATTAACAAACGCCAAATTTTTCTGAAGACCTGGTGATTTAATGGAATATTGCTCTGCTGTGACAAACTTATTTTATTGCTATATTAGTTAGTAGTTCGACATTAGAAAACCTAAAATGATATTTCTTTAAAGTTGTTTAATGGCTATCAAACATACCTTTGCATATATAGTTCCGGCAGTGGTTAAAAAGCGTATTTATAAGTCAGTAGTGTTAAGGTATGTGTTTATATGTCACAGAGCTTATATAAAATATGAAAACAGAAGCCATATTCATTGACAGAGTGAAAGCTCTCAAGGCTATTAGTGTTAACACCCAGCCAGTAAATTTTACATGTTCAGGAACATAAATAAAAAGGATACTCAGAAATACTTGTGCCTCATTTTTCGTTTTGGCTGGGGAGTAAAGATGTGGTGCTTGTAACTATGTGGTGGTAACAGTCCCCATGGGAGAGACTGTAAATTGCCTCTGGTCCTCAATGGGACCTGATCCTGCATCAGAGCAGGGCTTGGAAGAGCTCGGCATCCCTCACACCTCACAGGGCTGGGCCTTTGTGGAGCTCTGAGATAATACTTTTTTTTTTTTTTTTTTTTTTTTTTTTTTTTTTTTTTTTTTTTTTGTAGTGGAACATTATAATTGTGATTATAATAGTGATGGGAAGAGTCTGATAGATCCTCCAAGGTGGGGTGTAGTCCTTCCAGGAAAGGATGTGCTGCCCAGAGCAGCTGTGACTGCCCAATCCCTGGCAATGTCCAAGGTGAGATTGGACAGAGCTTGGAGCAGCCTGGGACAGTGGAAGGTGTCCCCTCCCATGACACAGGGTAGAACAAAAGGATCCTTAAAGGTCCCTTCCAACCCAAACCACTTTATGGTTCTGTGAAACTCAACAACATTTGGTTTTTCAGAGGTGAGAGGCTGTGCTGAGGGTCCCATCTGCATCGGTGTTCCCGTGTAAAAGGTTGCATTTGCTTTGTTAGCAGCTGTGGGAGAACAGAGGCTGAAGCCTTGATCCCACCAAAATCACTCATACAACTGTGTGCACTGAGAGGCCTTTTTGGAGGAAAAAGGTGGTAGGTTTAGTACATAGAAAAGAGTGATTTTTTTTTGGAACTGTTCAATTTATTACATATAATTTGTTGGTACTTTAGAAGTTTCTAGGTAACAGATGAGTTTAACATGATACAATTTCCTTCTATGTTAATAAGCATGGCTGACCTAATAGGGATTTACTCATCTCCTCATGCAGGATTTATGAGAGAAGAGACCTACCTCAAATAGTTCAAGCCTTTTGGAGTCTTTAGAAGTAATTAGGTTGTGGGTTGCATGGGTAGATTGTGGCTTGTTTGTTGGTGTTTTGAGCAGTGCTAGCTGCATCAGTTTTGTTCTGTGTGTTCATAGATAACGTGGTGCTTGATTCCACAAACACCCAGGTGTTTGAGGGTGATTGATACTTCAGCACGTATAATCCATTCAGAGAGCTTGTGCATGTATGTGCACTCAATAAAATCACTTTTTTTTGCACCATCTGCCGATGCAGTGTCATTGGCAGCAGTGCTGGCTGAGTCAGCCCTGGCCTGTGCCATTCATTTCTGCATCTGTGCCATACCCTGTCAATCCATCTTTTGTAAGCACTTAACAGTTTGCAGGGTCAGGTTGAGAAAAATCTCTGTGAGCTGGCTGGGGAACGCTCCCTCTGTTTGAACCTTTTGCAGATTTGTTGTCTGTCTTTTAACTGGATCAGGGAGCTGATGTGTTTCAGTGCATAGTCTGCCAGACTGTTGAGGAAGAAGAGAGCGGGAAACATGGCAGGCTGGAATTGGTGCCAAAAATAATGTATTATTAAATCATTGCGTAAAATTTTCCTGTTTTGCACAATATTTAAGAATGCAGGGACAACACCAGGAAAAGGAAAAGACAATTGAAAAGCATACATTATAACTGATCACGTCAGTGGTGAGTGAAGTTTTAGCTCTTGTGGTTGTGGAGGAAAACATGAAGAAGTCAGAACCAGATGCTAAGTTAAAAGGCCTTTACTTCCTAGGCTTAAAAATCAGGAAAATTTAAAAATACTCTCCAGGTTTTGGAAGAGGGGACTCAATGTTTTAGGATTTGTGGACATTCGTTGTTACCAGTGCTGCCATTTCCAGTACTTAAAGTGATTTGTTGACTTTGCCCTTTGGGCTGTCCCATGACTGATGGGACAGGGCCAGTAGAGTGGGAAATAAAAGCAAGTAATCTGCTGGGTCACAGACTGTGGTGTCCAGGGCATGAGGGTATGGTGAAGGCTATGTTCTTCTACTTTATTCTGAGTTTTTAGTAAGCTTCTAAATAATATTAAGTATTTTTCGTTTTTTTTGAGAAACTTAACAAAAAGGCACATGTTTTTTCTGGATTTGAGTGTTTCTGCTAGATGTGTGCCATTACTAACTGAGCTCAAGAAACTCGTCAAGTTGCAATTACTTAAATCTGGACTGGAAGTACACTCAGTCACGTACATTCTTGGTCTCGCTCTGTTGAAATCAGGAGGGTAATTTGAGGAGAGGGATTACCATTCATTGCCTGTAACATGAATGGCAGGATGTGCTGTTCAGAGAGCCAGGAGGGTTCAGGGAGGGATCACCGTGCAGCTCGCACTTGGCTGCTGGCTGGGGGACATGGCTGACACCACTCTCAGCCTTGTACAGCTCTCAGAGCCCCATTTTCTCCCTTTGCTTGGCAGATCTCAAGGTGCTGAGTGACCTGCAGTGGCTGGAATGGCTCTTCCATCAGTGAGAGGGTTGCTGGAAAATTCCCTGTTAGGCAGAACTGGTGTAGAAGCTGTTGTTCTTTCACCTGTTTTATGCCAACATTTAGACAGCACTGTCCTGGTGGGAAGTGAGTTTGTGACATTCATCTATGGGGAAAACCTCACTCAGAATCCTCCAGCCATCCATCACTACTGCTCTGTGGGACATGTGCCAGCTCTGTCCTGTCTCCCTTCCTCAGACAATAGAGTTTAATTAAGAAAAAAATGCTGCTTGCTGCAAGTAGCTCTCTTTTCCCCCATTTGGTCTCGAAATTTGCTGAAATGCTGCTGTGGTATGTGGTCTTGGCTGAAGTTTGCAGGAGGGTGGGTCCTCGACAGGGGCAGCTGCTCCTAATTCCTTGAAGATGTAGAAAGATGGTGCTGCTGCTTCTGCTGTTACCTTGCTTGATACTTGCACCTGTGGCCATATTCACTTCTGAGGCTGTGGCAAAGTGAGAGGTTTGAAATGGAGTTGGGCTCTTCTGGGCCCTTGGAGCACCTCTCTCCCATGTCTGCTCAGAATATCAGCTTGTTTTAGAGGTAAGAGCTCTTGCACTTTTCAAAGTGTGCTGCAGCTTCCCTAAAGTTCTTGTACTTGTGACTGAGGGATTGCATGATTTTCTCATTGGATGAAAAATTTAAAAGGAATAATTGCTTTCATTGATTAAAAGAGTAATTACCAGGACTTCAAAAAAGATGACTAAAAAATGGATATATAATGGTTCTTAAACTCCAGATCACTAATTTCTTGATATCAAGAATAGGAATGTTGAATGCTTGGCACTGTCACTAAAGAGCTTTTCTTTCTTGGACTTCTAATGCTTTAAAAAAGGCTAAATATAATGAAATATTTTTCTCCTTTTGAAAAATTTAAAACTCAAACCTTATTAGCACACAGAAATGGGTTTATAAGATTTTGTTTTCAAAGATGTGGTACAGTAAGTGTTGCCTGAAGAAAGCTGAGATTAAGCTAAATCAGAGGGTTTTGTTGAGAATAGATAATTGTATTCTCGAATACAATTCTTTTGCATTGATATTTTGCATAATGTTTTTTTTTAGACCTAAAGAGAAACGGTATTAGCAGATGAGAATCAGAAATAGTATTTTTTTCTTAGAAATAAGTTTACATATTTTGAAGTGTGTGAATGTCTATGCATATTTTATGGATGAGATTTCTGATGATGTAAGCCCAAAGGTAAGGCAATAATTTTGTAAACAAAAAAGTGGCCTCATTTTTTATTCATGTGTGGGCAGTTAATGTCAACTGAGCAACATTTGGTAATTGCATTTGCAGTGAGACAGTTGCAATATTTTTAAAATAAGACCTTTTTTTTCCCCTTAAATCTTTTAAAGATACCCCATGGTGCAGTTCCCCACGGTACATTTCAAACAATACTGAGCAGGTATTTCTCAGTGGTGAAGCTGTGGTATTGCCTTTTTTTTTTTCTCCCAGTCTTTGTCTGTTTTGGCTATTTGAATATAAATGTTTGGGATTGGCGGGGGTCCTCTTACCATGGCTGGTTCCTGCTGTAGTGGGGTTCTGTTGTACCACAAGAGTTTCTTGTTTGCTACTGTACTAAAACTTGTGAGTATTGTGAGCAGGCTGCTTTTGCTGTCTAGAATAAAACTGAATGGCTTTGTTACCCATTTCTAGGGATGGGCATTATTAATAGTAAAGTAGAGACTGCTTTTAAAAAAAAGGATTTTGAATCTTGCCAAGTGGACTCCAACTTTTTAATCAAAATACTAAGGGTGTGTAGGTTTTTTCCATAAACATGTATGTCTGTTTGACCTGTGAACAGAAAAGAAGAGGGATTATTTTTGGCCTTTAAAACGGGGAAAAAATGATTTTTGGATGGCAGTATAAGATCTTCATTCTAGTAATCCTTGGATTTCAACTTCACTGTGCTTCAGCCATCTGAAAGTGCTTTATGGTCAGTATTTTTGTATGTGGGGAAAACAAAGAGTCACTTAAATGTAGATCAGGCATGTTTGCCATTGTTGGTTCATGCTTGGTTTGCAGTTCCTTCTTAGTTGGTGTGTCCATCTATGGTTCACTCTGGAGGGCCTGAGGTTGGACACCAAGGATCAGTCAGTAGTGCCTTGCTCTAGTGCTCCTGATAAATCACTGGTGGGAGCTGGAGCAGAAATGATTTTCCTTTGCTTTGTCTGCTAGGCTGCATCTTCCCTCCTGATTTTGATGGCTATTCATTTTCTTAATGGTTGTAAATGTCATTAAAAATCAGTGGAAGCGTGGGAGAGTGACTGACAGCAGAACGTGGCCCAGAGTGTCATGCTCTTCTTACTACCCTTCAATCTTCCTGCAAAGAAAATATCTGCTGGGGAGCCAGGTGCCAATCAGTTCAAGTCTTTGCTTTCTGCAGCGTGTGTGCTTTGTGTGTTCTCCTAATAGTCACTTCTGACAACCTACCACTTTGCTCTTGCTTCAGAGGCTGTTAAGACTGAATTCAGAAATAAAGAGTAAGTCAGGGAAACCTTGACTGCACTGATATTTTCAGGATGAGAATGAGCTTGCAAAATTGTTAAAGAAGCAGAGTGTTGCGATTCTTTTTTGTGAAGAGATTGGCAGTTCTCTCTCCTTTCTCAAACCTTGGGTTTACTACTGTACAAACTTCTTGATGTTGAGCTCATAAATTTAGGAGTCCTTTGAGAATAATATGATTGCAGAGGCATCTTAAAACGCCGTGTTTCTCTCTGGTACAATGTAAGCTGTAACAAGGTAGGAAACTGAAAGTAGAACTTGATGTGGACTCTTAAACAAAGGATCAGTGAGTCAGTGGTGTAAGATGCTGCAGTTCTGCAGATTTTTTTCTGGTGACCATGCAGTTACTGTTGCTGGGGATCTCAATGTTGGGTTGTTCCTGGCAGCTTGAAGGGGTGGTTGCACAAGGAGGGATTTCTTTGCCTTGGCTGTTGATGCCAGGCAGGGCACTGGATGTCGGTGATGGAGTTGTGAGCGTGTGCCTGCCTCGAATGCTCTGGCTCCACAATGCTCTGATGATTGCTGTGGTGTTCTGTCATCTCAACAGTTTGCTCAGTATCCTCCTGGCTTTGAGAAAGGAGGTGGAAGGAGGGGAACAAAACTGTGAAAGGCCCAGTGATTCCTGAAGAAGAGCATTTACTTTTGCAGCAGAGATTTCCATCTCCTTCGCTGGACTGTATTGAATGGGATCCATCTGTGTCCTTGTGTTCCTCCTCAGCAGTGAAATGCCTGTAGTTTGAGTACCTGTTGATTCCTTGTGGAAGATTAATCATGTTCAGTGAAGCAGTTGTGTTCCTTGTCCACAGGAACGTAGAACAGAGAGGTTTATTTGGGTGTCTGGAGGGGGAGAAAACAGCGTCATGTCACAGATGTCGTTCAGTCATTGTTTAAACCAGAAGAAAATCTGTGCAATTGCTGTAAACTTCTGCCTTTAGTAAATAGATTACAGTATCACAATTATTGAATTGGAAAAGGAGCTTCAGCTTATTCTTTCAGTGCAGTGGTAGTTCTTCAGATATTCCTTACTAAAGGAATATCCACTCCAGCTGTGTAATAAGGGCTTGAAGTAGTATTCCTTATCATGTTTGTTATGAAATGCAGCCCCTATATGGAAGTGAAGAGGGCTGAAAGATACTATGCAAGTACAAATTATTCAGCATTACTTTAGTTTTTCTTTCAACTCTTCATGTTTCTTTCAGATCCTCCAGGTTTGGCTTTTTTTTTTTTTTTTTTGTCTTTTTTGTCAATGCTGTTATGGTGACTTTTGAGGAAAGATTTTTAATTTTTAACTAAAAAGTAGCCTGACATCCAGAGCCATGGAACAGGCTCTTCCTCTCCCAGAGGAGCAGATGGTTTGCGTGGAGCCTTGGCATTGAAAATCCCATCTACTTTGCAATCAAATAATGTGGACATTGAAGCAAGTGTAAAACTTGTGTTGGCACAGAACTTTGTTACTGAGGGTGAAAGCAGGGACATGGTCAACATGTCTTGTTCGTCTGAAAACACATTTCCTAGGGTTGGATAATTCATCTTTTGTGATTGCTGCGAATGAAACAGGAAATAAGGCTGGAAAAGCTTGAAATGAAATGAAATGAAATGAAATGTGCAGGACCGGATATGCACTTTGGTGTTAAATATTGACATACCCCTTCCAGGTAACCACTTTCCCTTTGCAGCCCAGCATTTCCTTTGAAGACTGCAGCGTCTTCTTTCTGTGGTGTTTATGGTGAAAAATCTGTTGACACCAAGAAATATTTCTAGTGGCTTCTTTCCTAACACTAGAGCACGCTTCTTTTGGTGCTATGTCACTGCTTCCCCTGAAATTAATCTCCTGATTTATTTTAAGTCATTTCAAATGTTCTTGGTGAGCTGGGTTGACTAATGTACTTTAAATATGGTGAAATCATGTAATCTGTTGTGGGAGTTGACCATGTATCAGGCTGCTCCCTCATACAGATAGACAGCATGGGAAAGCACTGAGCCCTCAGTGGTGCTTACCCAAATACAGGAGCAGGTCCTCTGTTGCTCTGTGCCCGTGGATTGGAGTTTTAAACCTGGGATGAGCTGGGATTGAGGCAGCACTATCTGCATTATCAATGTATTGTGTGTTCGTGGTGCCACAGCATAGCCTGAGTAGGCTTGAAGGAGGACAGGAAAGAAAGGAGGTGATGGGAGGGAAGAATTAAAGCAGCTTCAGGCTAGAGGATAAGATGGATCTGTGTGTTCCAGCTGAAAAGGGAAGTCTCTGAGTCCGTGGCTGCTTGTGACTGGAACGTTTTGACTCATCTCAAAGGGATGTTGTCTACAGTGCAGCTTCTTCACACGGGGCAGTGATAGCCCTCAGTGTGTGAGGCCTGTGCCATTGTACCTTCCCTTTTGAACACAGTTAAAGAATGAAGGGAATGTTTATGTTTGTGGTGGGTTATGTGTTTCCTAATGCCTCTTCATTTATCATACCCACTTTAATTGAGATAAAGATGTAGTGCTGTGTAACATTATCTGGGTTTAACGTCAAGGGTTTGGGAGGTTGTGTCTCTACTTGTCAGATTTTCTTAGCAGAAATAAGAGAACAAACTCACCCGTTGCATCTTCCTGCCTGTACAGTCTGTACCTGGAGATCTTCTGAGTACTGCTGTCTTGAGACCTTTGTGTCTGATCTGAGGCTCTTGCTGTGCTCAGATTTCATGTTAGCTGTTTTTTTATTTTGGAATTGTAAGAAAAACTTGTACAAACAATGCTCTGCTGTTTCCAAACACCGTGAAATTTCCCCCTTTGCTTCCTGTTTTTGTAACGTGTTTGTGAAAAGACCTTGCCTGCTTTGCACTGGAGTTAGGCTTAATGTAAATGCATTCTGCATCAGCTACTGTGTGTTCCAGCATGCAGGGACCCGAGCTGCTCCTCAGCAAGCGTCATTACTCTTTATTTATGGTAAGACTAGATTAAAAAAGACTGGTGCATGTAAAAGTGAAAGCAGAGGCAGTGTTAAATTGTGCAGTCATGAGCTTGTTATTTCCCTTCCCCCCAGCATGCAAGCCAGTTAGTAACCTAGTGATCTATACATGAGGCTTTAATTGGATATATGCCCAGAGTGCAGATTAATATGGAAAAGCTATAAAGGCTTGGGTTCACAAACTTTATTTGACCGCATGAGGACTGTCTGTGTGATCCCATGTGGAATGTGTGAGGGATTCTCAAAACAAAGAAATACCTTCATGTATTTGGGCAGATCTGTGTGTAAACCACAGGATACAGAAGTGATGGCTTTGCCTTAAAGTCACTGTTCATTAAATAGGACTTCTTCAGCCTTAGGTGGGACTTAGGTGCATCTGTGGCCTCTGTGTAATTTACTTGACTTCTTAAGTTTTAGTTTTGGTAATTGCTGGAGGTTTCTCTTTACGATTGGATATAATCTTGGCTGCCTTTGGAGATAAGGGGGGGGTGTGAATTTCTCTGTAGTGGAATAAAAACAAGCAGATGTCTGACTGCAGCTGGCTAGAGATAAATCATTTCATATAAACTTGCCTGGAGAACATGATCTTACTCTTCTATAAACCTACACTCCAGAGGGAAGGGAGAACCCCCATTAGTCAATGACACCCTCCTGGCCTAAAATTCCAGTGTTTCTAGTTTGCAAATCACATGAAACACAGACTACTAGCTATATTCAGCAAAGGCTTTCTCAGTTTTGAAAACACTTGTAACACAGATTTTGTATCACTTCTGGGGATTTTTTATTTTTAATTACAATTGCAGTATTCCTAAATGTATAAAACCAGCCACAGTTGTGTCCCTATATTCTCCAAGCTAGTTTAATATTTGTAAAATCTCTTTTAAATTGGCGTGGTATTGTGATAAAGAGTTTGGTGTACTGTTGCAGACGAAGCTGATCTTCCTGACCATCATATCACGGAGGGCAGTAAGGCATTCCACCTGCCTCAGAACTCTGTTTTTCCTCCTTACCCTCCTGTGCATGGTTGTTTGGCACATTATTCAGTTGCTCCCTGAAGGTGGTGGGATGGAAATGTTGCCTCCTGTAGCATAAGCCCTAATCAGCATGAAGAGTGGGGAGCTGATTGTAAATATACTCCCATAGTTTCAGAAAATAAGGTAACCTTAATTAAAGTTCTGTGCAAGTAGTTTCAGTGTTTGATTCCAGCCATTTGCCTGACAAAGGCAGGGAATAGTCCTTAGCTCTCTGCCTGCAGCAGGAATCTGGGAATTGAAGTGACTCATTCTCAGCAATGGGAATGAGGCACTGCTGTGGTTGCAGATAATTCCCTGGAAGTCTCTGTTGTGCAGAATGCATTAATTGAAGAGATTCATGAGCTGCTTAATGTCACATCACTTCATTTCCTCATCAGGGAACTGAAAGTCTCATCTGTGTAGGAAAAAACCAGGGTCTCTCTGGTTGGGAGTAAATCTTGACCTTTGTGGAACGAGGGTGTGTGTGTTGTCCATCATATTTGCCCTGTATTAAACCTGTTGCTGTGTAGCTTGAATTTTCACTTGCCCTATTACCTGTCAGCTGTGGGGACAAAGTCAGCTGTGTAAAGATGTGCATTTCTGAGTGCCCAGAAATATGAGCAGAGGAAGGAACTGTTTGCTGCTGGACTCTTCAGTGCAGTGCAGCAGAAGGATGGGTGGTTCCTGTGTGTGACTGATCACCATCTGCAGCCATTGCATTGGCCACTGCAGTATAAGCATATCTTTGTATTCAAGAGAGAGGATGTGGCTTAGGATACCCCTGCAGAGACCTGGAAATACAGTGATGCTGTGTGGCCTGTTCTGGAATGGATGGGTGCTTGTCCCCTGCAGACACCAGTGTGTTCCTGGTGGCTAGATGTGATGCCATGTGTAGGCAGCAGAACATAGACACTGCAGCCCAGCATTTGCAGATTTAAACTGGAGAAGAGAGTGTGCTGCACTTATGGAAATCAGTCTTGCTGTGTGTGATATCATGGTTTTCAGAATCAGAGGTACCCTGATTCTGGTTTTGCCCCAGTGTCTGTTTTTCTGACTCTTTTGCCCACAGCAGGCTTAGGTGAGAGCTAGTGCAGGGTGGGTCCCGTGACATTTACCATATTTATCACATGACCTCTTAGTGCTTCAGACTGAGTTTTTATTAGTTTTATGGCATGGCAGACATTGCACAGAAAAATACAGTTTACCACTTACATAGCTACTTGTTTAAAAAAAAAAAAAAAGAGACACGTTTCTTTTGACTAGTAATTAGCCAAAATCAAGAGTCCTGCATCTTGACTGAATTTTTGAGTATAAAGGTTGTGTCTTACATCTTTTGATTTGGTTGTTAGCCAAGCAGAACTGGTCAGTGAATGGAAATGCCCGTTCCTGTGGCTTTATGTGCTGCTGCTATCCAGAGTTTTGGTAGTTATCAGTGAGACCTTAGGGCTGGGCACTTTCTGTCTTTGTACCATCTAATTCCACCAGGAGGTCACAGTGGTTCCAGTTGCATGACTCCAGTTCACATCTTCCATGAACAGCCATAATGTGATAGCTGTGCTCCTCATCTGTGGCAGGCTGGATAAGAAATAAGAAGTACCTTTTATATCCACTGATAACTGAGTTTTCCTTCGTTTATGCCTTGGGGAACATTTCAGTACTTTGCCTGGCAGTGTATCACTGCTCTGAATTGTGTGTGGAAAAATGTTTGAAGCAAATTAAACAAGATGACTTGTGAGTAAAAGATCAAGTCAAAACACTGTAGAGATGAAAATCATTGAGCTGATGAGTGCAGTCTGTCTGTGACTGGGAAACTTTGAATGATACCAGGAGAAATGATTGACCATAGTAGACAAAGTTGCACTTGAGGATTCTGTGACCAAAAAAAATCAGTCTCTTTATTCTTGTGATTTATTCGTTTTTATTAGATTTATTAGTGATCACATGGCTTGAGGTGTTGCAAACACATGGGGCCTTAGTGGAAGCCACAAAAGGTTGCCTATCTCAACAAAGTCCAGAATCAGCTTTACTTTTCTGAATCTCAGGAAAGTAGGGTGGAGAGAAGGAGAGAAAAAAAAAAAGAAATTATTTTTTTGGCATTATATTTGTGACTTGGCCTGTCTAGATCCTGAGAGTCCATTCCATTGTTTTTACTCATAGCATCTTTCTCTCTTGTTGGGAATCACTAAGAGTGATTTGACATCTGTGCCTTACTAGTAAAAACAATCCTAACTACTTACAATTAATGAATTGTGTAAGTTGCCAGTGAGTGATTTGAGGGGATGGAATAATAACAACCATAAGGACAATATGAGTTCTGCATTGACTGGCAGCATATGTCAGAGAAAGTGCTGCTTTATTTTTCTGAATTGGTTTAGTGTGTGGACTTTTAAATAAGTAGTATTTTAAGAAAGTTTATCAGTTGCTTGACCTGAAGTCTATGTCTAGGATGGCTTAATGTTAAAGCAAAAAGCTGTATGGAGATCCAGCTAGGGAAAAGTGCATATTTTCAAATGGTGAAGCTTGTTCTTCTAGGAGAGAAAATGGTACTTCTAGTTTTTATTATCAAGAAATAACCCAGAACAAGATACTTAAACAAAACAAGCTACTTGGACTCATTAAAGAGAAGATTTTTTTGGGGGAAGCACTTTTTTTGGGCTTTTAGGTCCCTCTTTGGACTGTGTCTTTGGGATGTATATTTATGTCTCGTTCAGTTGAGAACTGATAGGACAGTACTTCCATTGCTTTGATTCTTTTATTCTTTGAGCATTCCTCCTCACATGGAAATCTTAAAAAACGCTTCCATTTCCCTATGGAAAGAAGGCTAGTTTAGGAGGGTTGATGTTTTGGGCAGTATATCCAAGATAACTATAGATGCTAGAGGAAAAGAAAGCAAGCAGCCTTAGGAACAATAGGATTTAAAAAGCTGTTTTAATTTGTGCCAAGCTGGATTTTTTTTTTTTTTTTTTTGGTTGTCATAGAAATGTGCCAGCCCGTGTCTCTCTCAGATGAGCTCACTAAATGAATGGCTGTGCAGGATGAGTCTGGTTTCAATGAAGATGTTTATACTTGAGGAACACAGATGGACTTCAACCACAGCCCAGAATCTAAACACCCCTGAGCTCCTGGGGGAGGGGAGTGATAGGAAATGAAATCTGGGTTTTATAGCTCAGGCCTGCATCTGTCCTCCTTGATTTGACTTTGAGTTATTATGGGGAAGTAGGAGAGGAATATTATCTGCAGTAAAAAGGGTTTGTTTGTTGTTGGATGATGGGGGAAGATGATTTTGTATTTGGCCCAGCTCCATTGGGTTGGGAGGACTTTCCTGCCTTGGTGTCTTGCAGGGCCATCACAGCTGAGGTTAATTGGTAGCAGAGAAGTTACTCTGAAGTAGAGTCTTTAGCAGGTATTTCTTTCTGTTGCTTCCTTACTCCTGTACTTTCTGTACTCTTACTCTTTGTCTTTTGAAATAAAATATTTTGAATGAGAGCTGAAAATTCTATCTCCAGAAATGCTGTGATACAGGTTTGGTGGAAGTTTAGAAGTTGGTGCAAGTGACTAGAAATGATAGAAGCAACATCAGACCCCTGAAATACCAAAGAATTTTCAGATGACACAACTAATAATCTTCAGTGAGGTGTGTCACTGAGCACTGAACAAATGTAGTGCAGTCAACAAACAGAGTATGTTGAATGGGGCAGTGTTCAGTGTGGGCAAAAATGTCCTTGCAGGATTCAGTCTCTGGATTGTTTGCTGTGCTTATGAGCATAATTCTGTGAATTCTTCTTGCTTCCAAGAAGCCCATTAATTCTTGACTTTCATCTACATTTGGCACTGTCAGAACGCCTCAGAGGAGCTTAGGTGTAAAATGACAATAGCTACAGTATCTCCAGGGTTTTCAGGTATCTGAATGATTTGTTTATCTGCCTGTCTTGCTTTTCTTGGTTTTCTGTTCCTGGAGCTGGGCTGCTGGAAATGATGCACATTGCTGAATGCAGAATAGTCCTTGCTGTGCCAAGTACTTGGAAGAATGGGATACTATGTCCTCTTAATTGGTATAAATAATCAAGAGTATGGAATAAATGAAGTACTGGCTGACTTAAAAAAAAAAAAAAAATTAGGTATATTCCCGTCAAGTGGCAGGTAGTATGTTTTTAGATGAAATCCACCCTTACTAGAGGTTTTCACTATTGGAGAATAATTTAAGGACATGCCACTCAAACCTGCTTGAGTATATTTGAGTCTCAGCTTGGTCATAGTCTTGAATTCAGCTGTGCACACTCTTCTCTTGGTACTCTGGTTTTGCTTGTTACTTGCTCGTAACTGTCCTGCTTGAACTTGTATTGGAAGACAGGTTAGGCTAGAATTGCCTTGCCTTTTAAGGAAAATTATTTTTTTAAGCTAAAATGGATTCTTCACATTCTACAAGCTTTGGGAAATGCAGTTTCTGTGCAAAGTTCCTTTTCTGCTAGCTTGACCTGTGTTTTGTGGCATCTTAAAGGTCTTTTAAAGACCTTGGTCTGTCAAGTCATCCTCAGAGAGGGAAGAGGGGAAAAAAGGGAATCTGCAGTGAGTGGAGATGCAGTCTTGTGCATGTTGTGTGCTGTGGACCCCAGCACTTCTCTGGCACCTGCTGTCATGCAGCTCCACTTGGGAAGGAAAGCTCCACTTGCAGGGCAGGAAAGTGTGAAATAGAAGCAAAATGATAGATTTACCTGAGGCCTGGGCTGCAGTGTCCTTCCCCCAGTGGGGCTGGGGGCTCCTGTGCTCCTCCAGCTCTGCCCCTGACTCACAGCCCAGCAGGCAAAGGGCTGGGGAGCCCTGCTGCTCCCCACAGAAGATTTATGTCAAGGCTCAATCAATTAGGCAGCATCAATTGGAATTTTTGAGACAAATTCATCTCTAAAACCATTTGGCTTTCTGATAGAGCTCTGTGAATAATTTGTCCTGTATTTCTCCTACTACCAGTCGTTGACAATAGCTGTTTCTTTTCCCAGATTCATCTCCTTCCATTCATTTTTGTAAGGGCCTTTCTGGAAAGAGAGTGCACAACTGATTACATTGCATTTAAGGAACTATGAAGTGATCAGCACGACTGCTGCCAAATGTGTGGAATTAAGATGGAAACAATTAAATGACCATTTAAAAATATTTTTTTCCAGTTACATCCTAGAACCCAGACCACAAGAAGATTTTTGGGTAATGCCTCTTGTTTTCAGTGTGCCTTGGATAGGCTAAAACAGTGTCAAAGCAGAAATATTAAATGATCAGAGAGGCTGTGTTTTTGTAGGACACATTTGCTCTCCTACTTGCGTGAGAAGTTTGCAGTGATGCAATAATATTGAAAATTATCACTTTCACTGTAGGAGCATTGATGCACTGCTATTGGGAATTACTGCTTTCACTGTAGGAGTGTTCATTTTTCTTCTGAGGTCATTAAAATAATCTTGTTTTTACTTCTCTAGTTGGCTTAAGTTGCTCTTCTTGGGGGAGGGAAAGCTTTGGGTTTTTGTTGGTGTTTTGTTGTTTTTTTTTTTCCCACTTTTAATTTGAAGCACAGTTTTAACATTTGGATTGTTTGAAACAAAAACAAGAGAGAAGTCCCAACATGAGCAGTGAATATTTTTAAAGGACTTTATGGCTCTAAGTTTCTAACACAGTCCAGATGTCTCCTATCTCTGCTCTTTCCGTAGCATTTTCTGGCACAGTGTCATTGGGTTTTGAACTTGGTCCAAGCTGTGTGCCAAGTCCTGAAATAAAGTAAATCAGTGAGTTGTTCTTGGACGTTTCTCCTTAATCCAAACCAACCCAAATCAAACTTCAGCTCTGACCTCAGGACTGCACATTCAAATATTTTCCTTTGCCTCCTCAGTTTCAAAGTAGCAAAAGCAGGAGATTACCACTTTGCAGTATTTAAACAGAGGCTTGTGTGACATCCGTGCAGCTGAAGCAACTGCTTTCCTTGGGACCTGGTGCCTGTTAAAACACCAGTGATGTTCTGCAGCACTGTGATTCTTCACTGGGCTTCCTTTTGTTGGGTCAGGATGCACGACCACACTGGAGGAGGATTTATTTGGAGGCATACATTGTGTCAACAGGTTAGGTAGCAACCAAAGGAAATATTCCATGGTGCTCTTCTGCCTGGATGTCTTGGAGAAATTATTGATAGGATAAACCTGGTAGCCCCAAAATTAGCATCAGGACTAATTTTGGGGGTAAAGGACTGTCTTTTGTCTTTCCTTATGCAAGCACTGGTCTCCTTTGTCTTGAAGCACTCCATTGAAGCTGGACTGCCATGCAAACAGGCTGTGACTGAATGGGCAACCCACCCACTTCTTGTCATTTAACATTCTGATGGCACTACAGCTTAGGTGGGGAAAAAAGTATTATCAAGGTGGTGTTATTTTTAACAACAGTTGATTTGCTGGACCAAAGGAGACTCAACAGTATGTGACACAAACTCTTTGCAGGGTTTGGTGCCTGCTGGTGGATTTTTTTTCTGACTGGCCACGTTCAGATAAGTTTAATTAAACATATCTGTTGTCCAGCTGTTCTTAAGACCCACCTTCCACTGAAATTGATGTGAAGCTTTCCTTTGGCTTATCAGGCTTTGCACTGGGCCCTCAGTATGTGTGTGATCTGGGTGTTTTGGTGTCGTTCATCGTCCTTGGTACAGGCAGTGATCAAAGCAGGTAGGATGCAGGAGTCTGGGGGCATTTCACACAGTACTGCCTTACAGAGAGGAGTGAGAGTTTCCAGCATGCTCTGTGTTGGCCTCAGTTCAGGTTTTTGGGATCCCCACTGCAATTGTATATACATGTTTGGCCACTCAGGGATTAGTTTTCTGTAGAGTAAAAGAAAGCTCCTTTTTAAACTAGGGAGTAGCATATTGCCTGTTATCAAGACTGGTAGGATTGCTTTATTTTCATTAATCAACTTTGTTTCCCTCTGGTCTTATAGCCAGTGTGTGTGTTTCTGTCTGGATTCTATATAAACATGAAATGGATAACTAATGGATCCTGCCTTGAGGCCAGAGAGCACAAAATTTACCTTTCAGAAGTAGCCAAAACAGCCATATGCATAAAAATACCTTCAATTTTCATACTGAATTCTCTCACTTGAGCTAGTTGTTTACCAGCACATTCATATGCTCTGGTAGCAGTGGGACATGTCATTGCCGAGTTGTTATGCAGCAGTGAATTCCAGGGGCATCAAGTAAATGAGTTCTTTTGCAGAGAAATGCCATTAAATAAAGATTTCAGCTCTTGTCTTGTAATTCTTTCATTTCTTAACAGAGCTTTGGTGTACAGGTGACTGATGCTTCCTGTGAGAGGCCGTGTTTGGTGCTCCCCTCGTGGATGCTCAGGGTTGTTTTTGCTCTCTGTGTGGAACATCAGGTGAGGGCTGAGCAGTCACCCTGATCTTCCCTTGCTTGTGCACTGGGCAGGGATGTTTCCCCAAGTGTAGACCTTGTCTGAACTCCATGACAGAGTCTCCCAGCTCTGTCTGTTGGCTCCTTACACAAGGGCTGGACATGGTTGTTTTATAGAGTGACCTTTTCATCAGGGCTGACCTGCTGTGCTCACTGGCATGGGATCAGGAAACCAATTTCTGACTCACTCTGCTCTTCTGCTGCTGAATTGTTGTAACACCCTCACCCTTAAACATAGAGATCTTCATCATAAACCCCACGTCAGAAATCACCTGGATATGATAAACTAGGTTTCCTTCTTTGTCATGCCAGGAAGGACCTAAAGTTCTCTTCCCTAGAGGAACTGGGAGTGAATTTGCTAGAGCAGGAGGTATGTGTTAGGCTGTGGGAGGTTTTCTTTCTATCAGTGCTACTCAGAGCTTGTCACTGGAAACAGTTTAGCCAAGATGCTGGGAGAAAAGCTGCAGTGGGCACAACCTTCATGTGTGTGTTTGCAGACAGATAAAAACTGCTCAGGAGATCTTACGGCTTTCACAAAGGGATGATTTGAGATAAAGCTCTGTCAGGGAACTGTGATAAAGGAACTGAAGCTGAAAATGAAAGAGCTGTTGGGTGATAAGAGGAAACTCCTGTGTTTTGAGAGCTGGACTTCAGCTAGATAAAAATCTTAAAAGCCCTATGCAGATCAGCAGAGGATTGGTCTTGCTTAGGTTTCGCTTCATTTTCTGTCTGCCACCCAGCCTGGAGGAAGCAGTTTTCATGCTTCCCTGGCAGCAAGATTTTTGAATGTGGGAAACCTGATAGTGTGTCTGCTTAACTACCAGACTTTGGCCTGGTGCCCTTTCTGGTTTCCTTGTGGAGTAAAGTGCAGTGATGGGAAGAATGTGCTTCTTACACGTGTAGTCATCTCGGTGATAGTAAACTGTGACACCGATACCCTGTTAGCCTCCCCTGCCTGCAGAGCCACTGCCACGGGCTGAGGGTCACCAGCAGTGTAGCAAGAACTCTGCTTTAGGTTTGGAGTGCAAAATTAAAACTGGAAGTGAATTTTTTTTTTTTTTTTGGTCTGATTTGTTTTTTGAGAAACTGTAGATGTTCTAAACTGCCAAACTAATGCACGTTAATCTAATTTGCTCCGTTGAGACTTTAGCAGTGACTGCTAATGTGCAAACAGAAAGTCTCCACTATGTGCTAGCAGCCGTTTTCTCAAATTAGTCCATTTTAGCTGTACTTAATACAGCCAGTTTGCCTGTAAAATGTTTGCTTGGGTGTTTAAAAAGCTCTGCTGCAACCATTTGAATGTCTTGGATTCGACACAAAAAGAACCCCGTGAATTTTGGATGGTTCTCCTTACAATTTCACATTTGTAAAATTGCTTTAGTATCATTTCATGTGATGTTCAGGTCAATGGAAGGGAATTTGAGTAGTGCATGTAAGAACAGCCACCCGCTAGGAAGCTCCAGCCTGGATGTGACTGATGGTGCACTGAATTGGATGTGTAAAGCTTGCCAAACAAAAGCAACGTGTTTTGAATTATAAAAATGGAAACTGAAAATATTAAGGTGATTAATTTATCCTGCAGACAAAATGCTCCTAAGATTATGAGAAAATAGTTTTATTAGTTTATTTGAATTTTAATGTTTGTGTTTTGTTTGTTTTTATTTGGGGTATGTGTTTAGGAAATCAGCACGCTGGGGATGTTGTTCGTTTCAGACTTTGCTTTCTGGCGGTCCCAAGTGGAAATGAAACTGTAGGTGTCAAGCACATTAAAAATGAATTTAAGATCCTGGGAGATCAACAGCCAGGACTTGTAGATCTTGATACTGCAATATACCACATACCCTGAAATCCTGCTGGGAATGGAATGCTCTGCAGTGGGCAGGGTGGGAGCCAAAAAGCAATCAGGGCAGGTAGACATGCACTGGGAAGTGATTTGGCAAACAGTCACTTCATCATGACAGAGCTGTCTGTGATGGTAAATGCTTACAGGATCCTTATGAGTTGGTCCTGAGCTCCAGCCACACACAACTGCAGTGTAGGAGCTGGATGCAAAGCCTAATTAAAGTGGGGGATGTTTGGGTTGGCTACAGTGGCCTTCGGGTTAAATATTAAGACTTTAGTTCTGAAGAAGACTTGTACTTCATGTGTAAGCAATGCATACACTGAGGAACATGATTTCTAAGAGTTATTATTATTGGAGAGTGCTTTGTTTTTCTGCTGGGAAGTGTAATTTACAAGGAAGAGTATTTCTGAAGTATTTTAGAGGTTTTGTATATATTACATGTCAAATGGCAAATTGTTTATTGGTATGGGGTCATACAAAGGGGTGTTTACTAGCACTCGTTAAGACTGCCAATTCTTGAGTTACTTGTTGTGGACTCTTATCCCAGTGAAGCTGATAAATCATGATGTGGTTTCTCATGATACACTTTTAAACTGGTCAGTATTATCTGTGTATCTTTGGTGGGGAAGTGGAGCCATGTATTGTTATCCAAAACCAAATCCAAAGTCTCTGTCAGAGGAAGAAGGACTTCAGAAATTCAAGTTAAACAAACGAACTGAATGAATATTGAAAAAAATAAAAAAGATTATTTTGAATACAGACATTTCTAACCCTGATACAACCTTCTCTTAAAATAGCAAGTCAGTTGTTATTACAGACACTTTTGGCGATTTAAGGTTTTTCGAGTCGAATTGTGTTCAAGTCATACAAAGATTTAAAAAGAAATGTAACTGATGAGCTGTTCTTAAAGACGTATTCCCTCCTGGAAGTGCTCAAGAAATTTTACACCCCCTACATCATTAAGGTTTTTTGAGAAATAATGTTTCTAATACTTGGTGACAGGTTTATATCTTTAGATCCTTGTACAAACATGGAATAAAGCATTTAACTATGTGCTACTGGAAAATAAGGTTTAATGTTCAACTCTAGTGCCTCATTCAGCCTTTTCTCTTCAGTTTCATTCACCAAGAAATTTCTAATGAAAGGATATTTCTTAATTCATGGCTGAAGGTGTTTTCTGATCCTCTGTCTGTGTCTTATGTGTCATGATTAATCTGTTTTGCCAGTCACATGTATGAGTGGATAATAAAGGCCAGGAAAATAGGTCAGCATCAGTGAACATTTCTATCTCCAGCGCTGCTAAAGCACCTCACTTGTCAGATCCTGCATTTTACTACTTTCTGGTTGCTGCTTGTTTGTAGTCTGTCTATCTTTGAAGGTCAGAGAAAGCAGGTTTTCAGCTTGTCTGACGAATATGTTGTTATTTATTTCCATATGGTACCAGACAAGTGTCTCTTCCATTTCATTAGCATTGCTGTTGGCAGTTTCCTAAAGAGTCTCCATTTCTGTGGGGGGATGACTTGGAAACCCCCTAGTTACAGCTATGGAGAAATTATTAGTGCACCTTCCCAATGTCAGAGGGAGGCTAAGAAAGCAAGTGTTGCAGATTTACCTAAGATTACCCGGTTAGGAAGGACCTCTGCTGAGAATGAAAACAAAGAGGGTAATTCTGATTGGAAAAGTTCCTTTAACTCACAGGATGAATGTGATGTCAGGTGTGATGTTTTCTCCATTTCACTGGGCCAGATTTTTTTCTGTTTCTCTGGGTTTTTATAAACAGCAGCAGAGGAGTAAAAACACTGACTGGAACCTTCTGAAATTGAAGGCATTTTTTCCTCACGGAGGGTTTTACTGCACATGATGAACTGGCTCTGACCAGAATTGCAGACATTCCTTGGCAATATATTATTTAAAGAATTGAGGGCATTAATTCTCTTTCACCCTGAACAGGCTATTGCTCTACTCGTGGTCATCCTGAGCAAATCCTTGTGTCTTTAATAGTGTTGATTTTTTTACTGTATTAGGCCAGTAGCATTCAATAAACAATGTTAACTTTATGTAGCTGTTAAGTACACTGACCTTTAGTATTGGTTTGCACAAGCCATGCACAATGAGAGTCCCACTGAAATACCACGGCTGATTTAAGCAAATTGCTGTCCTGCAATCCAAATATGACATTTCTATTACTGACCAAATGCTTCATCAGCGAGAGCGCTCTTTCCCAGAGCTAGTTCTCTCTTTCTGTCTTTTGATGCTCTTGCAGTCTTGGCTTCCTCACCTGAAAAACAGAAATAAAAATTGTGTCCTCGGGAATAACCAGGTTAATATTTGCTGAGCGTGTTGGAGCTGCATGGTCCCATGATAGGCTGTACAGGGTCAACGTGACTATTGCTAAATCACACTCCAGTCAGAATTACAGTCATTAATAGCTCTGAGTCTGGGGAAAGAGTCACTGCAAATACTGTAACAGCTACTTTAACTGTTTCCTTTTAAGCAAACAAAACCTCTTGACGTTTCTGCTGAGCAAGTCATAATGGCTTAACTTATTAAAATGCTGCAGAGTGTCTTGTTCCTCACTGGCCGCAGTTTTTCTTTTCATTGAACCAACTGATTAGGGAAATTCCACCAAAAAATGATGGCAGTTCTTCAGCTCAGTGGATTTAGAGAATGGCTTTCTTGCTGTTACTCAAGTTTGTGTCCTGAGAAGGTGCAAGCTACAGTAATTCAGCAACAAGAGAAAAGGGGAACCCAGAAGCATTGACGCACGTTCTGTAATTCTACTTCCCATTCTCAGTGTCTTGGCTTCGGGTTTTCAGCACATGAATCAGCTTTGTGGAGGGGAATGCCTTGTTTTTACAAAAAATTAACTCTCTATTTCCCTGTGGGTTGTAGCAGATATCCTTTGAGAGATCAGGAGCAGGGAGAGGCTGCTTTCTGGATATATTCAGGCAGCTATTCTGGGGGTTCACAGTTTCACCATGACAAATACAGTAGAAGAAGTTGGGGTTTTTTTGGCTTCCCTCGCTGTGCAATATGCATTGAGATGAAAAGAGTGAGACCACATGTGCATTAACATTCTGGAAGGTGAATGAAAAAAATGGGAAGGGGAGCATCCACAAGATCAAAAGAGTTATTTGCCATAAAATTAACATAAAATACCTCCTTTAATATCTTGGATTTGCTGTCTGTAAAATGAAAGGATTATCTCCATGCTTAATTACCATCAAATAACATAAAAACAAAAGCAAAACCATCACTGGAAAGAAATAGTAGAGCAAAGTAAAGTTGGAGAAGCTATTAAACTTTTTCTCAGGTAGGAACTGGTCAGAAATTCTTCTGTCAATCCTTTCCTTTGTTTCTTTCACAAAACAGGAAATATTTCCATAGGGGAAATGAAATAGGGGAGTGAAAATACTGCAAATAAAAAGCATTGGGAGAGAGAACTGAAATATTCTAATATAGGTAAAATCTGTGTGAAAGTGTGGGATTATGTTCTCCTCTGTGGACAGCTAAGAAAAGGAGACTGGTTGCCAGCTGAATATATGTTTGGATGAGTGTGTGCTTGCAAGTGACAGATGTCAGGAGAGGGGAGGTGGGGTTAGTCCTTCCATATAACTCATTTTGTGGGTCTTGGCTTTCTGCTTTGTGAACTCTTGTGAGAGAAGTGCAAGGTGAAAGGTCAAAAGATTCAGGAAGTAGATTCAAACTGAAAGATTACCAGTAACATTGTTCACAGCCGTCTCTTTTTTCACTGACTTAAAAACAAAAAAGGAAGAAAAAAATCAACCACACCTCCTATTTAGTCTTTGCTAGAATGAACTGCAGCTCTTTTATGTTTTGCTTTTTCTCTCAACTGGAGTCTGATGTTGTTCAGCCCTTTAATTAGGAGGGCTTCTCTCCAGATTCACACTGGGACTAAGATGAGCTTGGAACAGAGGGGTGAATCTTACCTCATTAATTTCAGTAGTTGACCATGACCAGGCCCGAATACATTATTTCTAGGATCAGTGCTGCCTTCTTTTTTATCCTTTTTCTATCTTATTTTGTCCTGTTGTGAGGATTCTGACTCAATAGGCAAATAAAAATAACCAGACACATCAAGTGGGGAGTTACTGGTACTGAGCTGAACATTTGCAGCTAAGGCTGGGTTTCTCTCACATGTTGTCAGGGACTGAGAACCTGAGGATTTCATGGTTTGTTTTAAGCCTGTTACTCTGTACTGTAAACAACAGAGTTATATCCCCCCCAAAATTGCCACCCAGTCCCATTGCTCTTCGACATCTGCTTGATTTTGTGCAGCTGCATATTTTGATTAAGCATGTGGTCAACCTGCAGATCTTTTATAAAATGATTTTATTTACTGTATGGTTAATTTTTAGCTCTTGGTTCTCAGTTTAAATTGCAAAATTTATGCTTCTCATATTCCCTTGTGAATGGGTAGGAGTTGAGGATACTCAGCCCTTACAGGAAGCCCTCAGCATATTGCAGGATTAGACCACAAAGTGCTGTGGTGCTTAGCACAGTGCATATATTTAGAATCACGCTGAGATATTTTGGGTGGAAGATTATTTGGGGAAAAACTGGGGGAGTTCCTGCTTTCCTGGTGCAGAAAAAAGATTCAAGTAGTCCTCATAACTTCAGGCTGTGAAGGTTTTGTTTTAGCAGTTCGCCTGTGATGGGCGTATCCTGTGAGGAAAGAGATGGTGTTTATCTAAGATGCGAGGCAGTGAGTGACAGGACAAAGGTTAGGTGTGTGTTGAAAAGGCTGGGCATCGATTTCCTAAAGATGTTTTTTCCAAGCTGTAGTTATCAGGGAGCTGAGACCTCCCTCTACACAGTTAGACATGTTTTGATCAAAAGTCAGTGAAAAGGATATGTCAGACTCACTGTTAATCTCTTAGGCAGAGATGATATTGCTGTCATCTCTCTCATACTTCACTGTAAAAAGGTTATGTTAAAGTCTGGCTCAGTGATTGTGCATGGACTTCACCCCATATTTAAGATAATTGCTGCAATACATTTCTGCCTGAGAATAAATTGATTTCTGAATGGCATAATTATTTCTTCACTGCTTATCAAACTGGTCTCTCCAGGCAGTTTGTTTAAAGATCAGATTCTTTACGCTCACGGGGACACTGCGGGAAGGTTTGTTAATGGATTGGCAAACAATTAAAAAAATCCCAAATCAGAAAACACTGGGCTTCATGAAACAGATCCTGGTAGCTATTTGACTGTCAGGTTTAATTAAGCTTCATGTTCCCTCAATTTTCAAGAATAACGCATGGTCTTAAATGGTAACTTCAGAGGGTTAAATGTATCTTTAGCAGTTCTGTCCTCAGCACTGCTGAGCCAGTCCCTGCTCGCTGTAGGAAAAGTGATGCTTCATTCTTCAAAAAGCCCCAGTATCCCCTTGCTCAGTCCGTGCATGTTTCCTTTCAGGCTTACTGAGCTGTCTTAGATAAAAACAAAAGCAAGGGAGAAGCAAGAAGTGGCTCTGTTGACAGCTATGACAGAGATCAAATTCCAAACCAGGCCATGGGATTCCTGAGAAGGGACTACTTAAACAGAACTCTCCTTTGATTAATTGGAGATAGGGTGACAACTTGGACGTCAGAACTGTATTTGAGCTTGGAATCAGATGCAGAGGGTCAAAGAGATGAGATGCTTAAGGGCTGAAATGTGATCCCTGCTGCTTCCCTGCCTCCTTTCTCCCCTTTCTGGCTGTGGTACAAATCTGCAGGTCCTGCTCATGTGGCTTCGTTTTACGTTCAGCAGTGGCTCTGCTAACCATGAGTTCAGAAACTTGCAGCTGAATTGGTGCCTTTTCTGCACTGCATGATCTTCTCTAGCACTGACACCCCAGAAATCAAACATTTTAATAACATTGCAGCCCTCTTGGTTCAGGCTTTGGAAACTTCCACCCATTGCCCAACTAGCCTCTGAAAATTTGCTTATTTTGCCTCAAGCATGTTTCTCAACAAGGACAATGTTTTTTCAGTGGTTAATCACTTTTTTTTATCTTCTCTGATAGTAGCTCTTTTACTTGTGGGGTTTTGTTTTGGTTTTTGTGTTTTTTTCTTCTTTTTTTTAACAAGTGCAGATACGAAAAAGACAACAAAGCAAGGTCTTGAAACTCAAGATTTACTACCTTCAGTGCCTTGTTAGTGGATGCTGTGAAGAAATGCAAGGACATAGCCTAGAATACATGTAAAACTAGCCTAAAAATAAAGATTTTCTCCTCAGCAGACCGATAACTTGTCTGATGAATTTTCTCCTGGGCAGATCTGAGAAATGTTGATAGGGGCACTGTGGGACGATGAGAGCTGTTTGGCAGGTGTTTCTCCCCATGGCTTCTGGTCGGGCTCCTTTTTGAGTGCTGTTTTTGTAAGTTCAAATTAGTAATATCTAAAACATCCTATAGAATTTCTCATAAGCAAACTTTGGAAGGCAGGCTGTTGGGGAAGCATAAATTATTGCATGGTATGTTTTGGAGCAGTGTCCCAGGAGTCTCGGCTCTGTTTTTGTTAACAGAAGAATGATAAATACAGTTCTACCCTAAACTTTGTTGAATTGCTGGGAAGTGATTTAGTGAAGTGAATTAGTGCTGCTCCCATAACACAGGGCCATTAAACGAGGGATGCTTGCAGTACATACCAGTGTCCTTGCTTTTAAAGCTTTTCTTCTGATTTGAGGTGATCCTGCACTGAAAACTGTCAAAAAGGAGCCACCTCTTTGGAAAAAAAGAGGCAAGTGGTGTTTGTGTTATGGCCAGAAGGGCTCTCTGTGGTAATGTTGTCTTTACCAAAGAAATAATTATGCGAAAACACATGCTGAGAATAACATGGTTGAGGCATTTGATTTACTATCTGAGCATAGTGACCAAAGTTTGAACCCAACATGCAACCGAGAGGCCGTTTAAAACAATTATGTCGTTTAAATGGGGAGACGTAAAAGGCAGCAGAAGTGTAACTTTCCTTGTAGTTTACCTGTGGCCAAAGACCTTCTCACCTCTCTGTGTGCTGTAAATGAGGGATCTCCCACAGTGTTCTCCCAGCCACTACCAGTCTTTGAAAGCCTATTCCAAAGCCGCAGGGTTTTATCTGCCCGTTTACAGCTTTCATTTCCGCAGGGTTTGAATCTCAGCAGCAGAAGGATAAGGTCCTGCCTCTTGTGTGATGTGAGTCTCCTGCTGCTGGTGTTCTCAGATGTGTGACTGATGACCAGGACCTTAGCAGGAGGCTCTATTTGTGTGTACTGACCGTGAGAAGAGATTATTAACTCTAAAAGCTTGTTTGTTGTTCTGTTAAGATAACTCTAAAACCTTGTTTGTTCTTAAGGTTTTCACTGGTGATGCCAAACAATATAATGTTGTCTGGTCCTGGACTTAGCTGGTTTTCTTTTGCTCTTTTTTTTTTTTCCTTTCTTTTCCTTCATGGCTTTTGAGACTGACCTTAGCATAAGCCTTGAGTGGATGCTCTTTTTGTGGCTTTTGGATCATTCTTTGTGAAAATGAGCAGAACTTAAGAGTTACCATGGAAGCCCATGCAAATGGGAATTTTGGAGCACAAGTCAAAACAACAGGGAGACAGGACTTTTTAAAAATAAAACTCTCTTTTTAGCTTCTTTTGTTTGTTTATAGACAACACATGTTTTTGTTTACATTCATGATCTCCATAAATAATCCATTTTTGTACATTCTGTACATTGAGCCATCTATTTTATGGACAATTGAAAAATCTTAACATTCATTACATGGGGTTTTTTTTGGACTGTTGGGAAGATCTCAAAATTGGAGTGGTTTCATAATCCTTCAGCCTCCCACAAAATTATTTTGCTAAAACTTTGGCTTTCTCTAATGTGTGGTGTTCAGGTTTGGCAGCACACTGATGCTTTTGTTGTCCAACTCATGCAACAGTAGATTAAAGTGAGGCAGACCTGCGTGCTAGAAATAACTCATTTAGCTGTCCCTGGAGCCTTTGAGATTTTCATACACTTCTGAGATAGGGTCACTTGTCTCCAGCCCAGTACAGTAAATGAGAATGTTTCAACAGTTTCTATTTGTATTCCCTGTATCACAGCGTGAGCCCAGTCCTGGGGCTGCTGACTAAAGGTGCAGAGCACCAAGGTCCCTCTGCCAGGATTTTTGCAGGCAGTGAGGAAAGTGATACTGTGGTCAGTTCAGGCCAAGGGTTGCAGTGAGGTTTCTTCCTTAATCCCTTGTAATGGATCAGTCTGATACAATGGCCTCGTAGTGTTTCATTATTATTTTAATTCTGATTCTTCTTCTCACTGCACATTTTGGCACCACTGAGCCCAGCTTTTCTCCAGCTGCTCACACTCCCTTCCAGGCCTAGTCTGAATGCACATTCTTTGTTTCAGGTGTTGTATTTATGGTAAGACACGAGAAAACTGTGAAGAATGGTAGTGCTGGTGGAAGAATATGCTGCCCTTTTCTTCCCTTCATCTTGGAACACCAATAGACTTTGGGTGGGTGTCTTCCCATATTTAGGTGAGGTGTTGTGGTAATTACACAATTTAGGTGTATCCCACATGAAAATATTGCATTACCTAATTTAGAACAGGTCAGGAAACAATATGATGCTGACATTGCATTTTTTCCACATGAGTTTTGACGTTGGTTGTTTCCTTCTAGGAGAATATGTGTCCTCGGATAAGGTTGTTTGTGCCACATAAATAACTGTGTTTCAAATTCTTGGGCAGTTCTCTGATCAGAATAGAAGATAGTCCAGATTATTCCTATTTTACTGGAAAAGCCACACCAACTTAGCATCTCTGTAGGATACAGTTATAATTAGTAAACCAGCCTGTGAAATGAAAATACAAGTAGGGGTTTTTTTTGTGCATGAGAATTGAGCACAAACCTGTTCAATCATTTTCAGGCATGCTGTATTCCTGTATTATATTGATTACTGACCAGGTTTTACCTGATATCTCAGAATATGATTCATTGCTATTGATCTGCATGGAAACTTGGCAGGAGGTTGAAAAACAAATGAGCAATGTTGCCTGGGCCCCAACCCCTATGTACTGTGTCAGATTTGACTCTCTACCAGCCAAATCCTGACTTCTTCATGGGTCTGGCACTCACTGAACAGGGTGGAATTGGATCCCAAAAAGCTCCAACCTTGGTGATTGCTTTTAACTCCAGCTGGTGCTCCTCAGGCAGTGAAGGGTCTGTTGCAGACACACATGTTCGTCATTTCCTGTTTGATTTAATTTTAGATGAACCAGAATTGGAGTATGATTTCAATAAAAAAACAGTGCCACAGAGGTGAAGAAGGAGTTGTTGAGATGCAGGAGGAAATGCCAAGTTGTCGAGACGTAAGAAGAATTAGTCATGGTTCCTGAAAAATAGGCAGCAACTTGGTTCACCTTTCTAATTAATCAATATTAGGTTAATCAGTTATTAATTCTTCTTGATCATGAAACCTTTGAGTGGGTGTTTACTTTTGGTCCCTTGCAGTTGATCTCTTAGGACATAAGTCATGTTTGCAAGTCTTATGGTAATAACTGCGTGTAGCTGAGTGATAGGCCAGGAATTTCTGATTTGCAGCTGACCCTGTGCATAGTTGTCAGAATGGTATTTATTTTCTCTTTCCACCTTCATTTCACCTCCTGTAAAACAGTATTAATCTTTAACTCTTTGCACAATAGATTATGGAAGTATTACTCATCCACTGTTGTTGCACTGGGCTTGTCTTGAGTGCAACAGTCACTTAAATGAGCACACACGTGTGGTAGAGCTGGGATGTGAAAGGAGTGACTGTGCTCTGAGACATCAGGAGCCATGTGAGGGAACTGAGCACAGGCTGGTTCAGCAGGAAGTGGTTGATGAGTTACTGGTGTGACAGGGTGAAGATGAAACCTGAGTTACTGTTTGAGCTCACAAATATGATAAAGAAAAGTCTTCACAGGTGGAACCTGTAACGTTTATTTTTACTCCGCAGGACCTGGCTTGTTCCTGTGTCCAAGAAAACACCTTATCTAAAATGTAACAATGCAGTCAGCTGGAATTTCAAGGAGGAAAAGCTACTTTAAAAAAAAAAAAAAGGCATCAATTAATAATGCCTTGTATTAAATCCATAAATCCAGGTCAGTACTGACATATTCATTTGAAATCTGCCACATCAAACACCAAGCCCCATGCTGGGAGTGGAAATATAAAAGCAAAATGGTCCTTTTCCAGGAGCTGTCTAAACTCCTCAATAGCTGTAGCCTGTTCTTTGGATCTGTGGTGCACAGTTTCCAGGTTGTGTCTAGACACGGTTACTGTAGTTCTGGCCTTGAAAATAATTTTGGAACAGAAGGAGGAATAAGGATCTTACAACTGGAGTGTGATAAAAGTCTCTTCAAAGCTGAAAGCTTACTTTTTGGGCCTTGGTTTTTATTGCCTACTTACTTTTTGAATTTTATTTTTATTTGAATTTAGTTTCTGGGATTTTGTAGTGGAACGTGGTATTTCTACATGGTATTTCTTTTTCCCCAGAGGAGCTGTGAATTGCTGAAGGCTGCAAAGTTATTACAGGGGAAATCACTGTGTTTGCCTGTTCTGAGAAGCTTTGCTAGAGGTGCACTGATGGACAGTGCTGGATGTTTGAGCTCACCAGTAGGAGTTTCTTCTATTCCCCCTCTGCCAGAGGGCAGTTCTAGCAGAGGATGCTTGGAAAATGTCATCTAAAAAAAGTATTTGGTATGGTCAGGGTATTCTTGTGGACTGAGAGAGGCTGGGTGTGGAGTCTGTGCATGAGGACATTTCTACGTAGCTAAGTTATTGCAAGGTAAGCAGCAGAGGGAAAGTACAGTTAATTACTTCCTCCTGTATGATCTCATTTGTACACTGTTAAGAACTTTGTAAAAGGTAGGAAATGGAACAGAGCAAAGCTTGGACCAGAAGCTCCACGTTTAAACTTAAAAAACTGGCCTTACAGCTGTTCAGGGCTTGCTTTTGTTCTTTTCATCCCTGTCTGGGTGAGGGCAACCTACATTGCATGTTTGTTTGCTTTCCTTTCCTTTTTATCTTGTTTTATTTATATTTATTTGGAACACTAAAAGGCTGCCACAGAATAGTTTAAAACTGAAAAGTGGGGTGGTTTGCGGTGAAAATATTACTTGT
Organism: Trochalopteron elliotii; assembly: GCA_024734555.1. NCBI lineage: Eukaryota > Metazoa > Chordata > Aves > Passeriformes > Leiothrichidae > Trochalopteron > Trochalopteron elliotii. The sequence continues at coordinate 162,529 of JANPWX010000387.1, forward strand.
GCCTCTGAGTTAAATTTCTTGGTTGAATCAAAATTCTCCTGCAGGATAAGAACAGGAAACAAACAAACAAAAAAATCCTTGGTTAAGTGCTGTGGTTGTGCAGGAAGGAGAAAGGAGAACTACAGGGAGGTACTGGCTCATAACTCAAAATTCAGTTTTAACTTGGAGATTCTTCTGCTGGTAAAACAGTGGCCAAACTTTGATCCAGATGGAGTCCTGACAGTAATTACTTGTACGTATGCTGCAGTCATCGCTGCTGCTCTCACAGCTATTCTTGAAGAGACTTGGGTGGTTTTGTGTTAGATATCCCTTCCTGCTCCCTCTGCTTTCTAGGCATAGCATAACACTATTTTGTGGGAGTATTGATCTCTGCTGGCATTAATACTGCCTGTCTGGTGTCTGGTGTATCTCAGAACTCAGTAAAATCGGGGTTTATTTTTGTACTTCTTTCGGAATTTTTTTTCTTTTTCTTATTTTTAGTCTGCCCTGTAACTACCCGGAAGATGTTGAAAAAATCAAGTGAATTAACTGATTTAACAGGAAAAAACCCACTGTGTTCTCAAATCTGTGTAGCTCTGGTTGCATCTGATGCAGGTTCTTCTCTCTGGAAATTCCTGTTCTTCTCACAAGCACCTTTTTGTGAAAGGTGACTGGGCTGTGACCAGGTGGCAAAGTCCTGACCTGGTGCTGGGTGTATTTTATGGGGAGCTGTGTGCCTGGAAGTTAAATACTGCAGAGTTGTATCACCTCTGTTGCTTTGTGAATGTGTCCCCAAGTATTTGTGCCATCTGAAAATTCCAGCAGAACATGAGATAACCATGGTTTCACAGCAATTATCAATATTCTTGGAGGACTTAGATCAGAGGCCGTAGAACAAACTGGTGATGGAGGTTCAAATATCACTTCTGGGATGCAAGACTGAGCCCAGCTGGGACTGAGGAGGTCAGCTGGATTTTCTGTAGGCAGGGGCTGCCCTGTGGTGAAATAGGGTGGTGACCTCATCGTGACGCCTTTCTCCTGCTCATATCTGTTCAAGTTCACCTTTGAAACAAGTCACCAGTCTAAATTCTGTTGTGACAACCAGAGTGCAAACAGGCTTTGTTAATCTGTGTTCCACAGGGATGCCAGGCGCTCTCTCGTGTCAGAAGTGACTGTTTAACAGCTTCTCTTTTACTTTGTCAAAATGTGGCACAGGTTGAAAGCAGCAAAGTTAATAAGTAGTTCAGCAGCTGAGGAGACCCGAGCAAGTACCCATGTGACAAGTGTGACAAGTGTTTCAGGTGCCCTCCATGCCCAGTGTTACCAGCAGAGCTCATTACCAGCAGAGCAAGCCCAAAGATCTTGCTTTGAACTGCGTGGGTGAATGTTTGGGCCAGGAGCTGCTAATGCTCTGGTACTCTGTCTCAAAGGTGGGGATGGAGCAGTGCAAGCCAGAGAAAGTGAAAGAAAAGCAGTAATTAGGGAAAAAAAATATTCCAGAAAGAGTTGATAGCTCTTCCCTTTCCTCCCCCTTTCTTGCCCTCAGAGAAGAAACATGAAAGAGTTGATACAACCATGGGGCAAAAGAGTTACCTGAAAAAGCAGTTTAAAAAACCTGTCACTGATTTTAAATGTATTTAAAGTTGTGCTGAGAAATGTGCTGAAATTGAGCCATTTTGTTCAGAACCACAAAATACTAGAATTTTACATGGACCTATAAATACTGTTATAGATACTCAAGTGATGCCAAGCTGTGGCAGCCTGTCACTTGTGCTTGCCACTGAAATTGACTGCAAAAGTTCCTTTAAACTTCATTGAACGTCCTGACACATAAGATATTTTATGAGAATATCAAAACTGCCACCCTCCATGCAGTTACCCATATTCTGCTTGTTCTCTGCCTTCCAGTAACCTACCCTTCAACTTGTGGGCTGCAAGGTCTTTTACCATCTTGAACTCAAAACACTACATTTGAGTTAATTTTACAGCTGGGGTTAAAATACACAGAACTCTGCATCCATTGCTAGTTTATCTTGATCATCATAAACAGTAAAAAGTGTGCAAATGTATGCCCTCTGACAGTTCTTTATATATATGACTGAGGTTTATGCCTGTAAGTGCTGCCACTGAAGTCAAGCACATCCTTTTTAATAACACGGGTCCTCATTGCCTTGGGTTGATTTGCCCAGCATGACCACTAGAATGTTTTATTCCTTAGTTTCTTTACGTTGTAGGCTTGCAGTAGAGATCAGATTTCTGATATTTGGGTACAGTGGAGACAGAATTTTCTTCTATTACCACATACTTAATTTTATTGTTGGATATAAAAATGTAAAACTGATAATTGCAGTAGCAATTGATCTTATAGTTTAGATTTAAAATAACAGATCTTAAAAATACTCCTAATCTCTCCCTCATCCTGTTTATCTTTCTTTTAGGGAGGTATTTCTAAGTATCAGTAACTGATTTATGCTGTGGAGAGGTTACTTGTTTTAAATCTGTTCACTGAACTGAGTTTATAGTTATGTGCCAGCAGAAAATGAAACTCTGGTTTGCTGCTGCTGTGGTATTTGCAGCTAATTGAATTGTGGATACTAAGAAATGAGTAGCTCAGCTTGACTTCTTGGCACTGCAGAGTTTTTACCCTGGTTAGTAATTTTGAAGACTTGCTTTCAAACAATGGTTCAATGGGCGCCCTCACAAAATTGTGTGGGTAGTGATGTCAGAAAAATTTACCAGCTGCATGTTACCCAAAAGCCTAAATCTTCTGCCTCAGAATTGGAAGGAGAAGGAGAATGAGAACTGATCTATGGACTTTGTAAGAATGCCAGTTAGCAGAACTGAAGGAAATACTCATTTGACTTCTTGTTAACAAAAAGCTAATGGCAGAAAATAGAATGATTTGATGGATTTTTAATAGTTCTGTAAATCTTGACCAGTACATTATATTCCATGAAAGGGACATTTGAAATGATTTGGCTTGCCATTATGTTCTATAAATTTGAGTAAGTATACTAGCAGTTAGTTAACACAAATAGAATAGATAATATAAGAGTCTGGTCTAGTAAAAGCATTGCCAGAGGAAAAACAGAAGAAAAATGAAAAATTGGAAGTAAATATATTTAAAGGCACTAGGAGCTATTATCTTCAAACTTCATTAACTGCTTTCTATTTCCCCCTATTTAGAAATATGTTGCCTCAAAGGTAATTTGTTTTATGCTCATCTAACATTAATGGCATTAATTTTTAATTAATCTAACAGTAGCATTGTCCATCTGTCAGTGCAAACCTAATCTGTTAAACAGATAAAATCAACATGTCTACAAGTTCATTGTAGGTCGGCAGGCAATAGTTGCAGGTGTGCATTCAGGGTTCTCCATTAAATAATGCAGAGACTTTATACAAATACACAAGTGCAGAGACTTCTGTGACCAAATGTGCTAAAACAGAACAACTGATGAAGTGTCCTTGCTTGTGCTTCTAGTGTGCTAAAGCTGGTGATCTTCTTGGCCAAAAGCTGAAGTTATTCTCCCACAAACACCCATTTTTTTGGTGGAGTGGAGCCCTTGGGAGATGCTGATGAAGAACACTGCAGAATGCTTGATGTTTCTCAAATTTGGCTTCAGTTTTGACATCCTTATTTGGAAACCTCATCTCCTCCATGTGCACCACCCCCACATTTGGATCACAAAAGGCATTTTGAATGGAAACAATTGCTGGATGTGCTTTGCTTTCACACTTTAAATTTGGCTGGGTGGTTGTGAACAGAGCAGCATGTATGTGTGTCTGTGGGAACACTGAGCAGCTTATGGAAATGTTACTTGTGCCACTAGGGGCTGAGAACTGCTCTCTGTTAAAAGAGACAAGTAAGACAAGTGTTTCAAAACTATTCCAGTTTCCTGTTTGGATGCTAAAATGTGCTTTTGAACAACAGTTAAATTTAACACTGTGTTTTTGGTTTGGACAGAGATAAGCATCAGCAACAGGAGGAGAGCAGCTCCCTTGGCTACACTTGAAATAGTGTCTAAATGGCCTTCATGAAATACCAGATAATGTGTCTGCTTTGTGCACAGGTACCTGACTGGTGGGAGCCAGAGCAGTGCTGTCTCTGAAAAGTGGGCAGGTGTGGGCTTAGATTTCTCTGGAATTTTTAGTTTTGCAATAAGCTGCTCCAACAGCAGTTTTAAGCAGACTTACATCCACACTGCTCCGGGTTTGAGCTGGGTTGACTAACAAGAGAGTTTACTCATCTTCTATCACTTGAGTAACACAGGTCATGTTCTCAGCTGTTGTTGGGTTTGGAAAGGACAAAACACTGAAACTGGTCACTGCTGCATGAAATTGTTTCCCAGCCAGGCCTGACCATAGAGGAAAACAGCTGCTTTTCCACATTGTGTATGGAGGTTTATGGTTGGACCCTATGATCTTTTCTAGCATAAATGGTTCTGTGATTCTGTACTCTGATTTCAGCTTTAGCTTGCTTTTCATCATCTACCCAAGCAAAGCTCTTCACAGCTGTGCAAAGGAGCACACTGCCAATGCTGAATCAAGCTTTAGGAAAGAAAATGTGTGTTTCAGGGTATTTCTGAGCTGGTGGAAAAGGCCATTGCTGCACTGACAAAGGCTGTCAGCTGGCAAGTTTTCTCTGTGCAGGAGCTGGCTGGAGCTCCTCAGGCCTCCTGTCCTGTCATTCCCGCCCCCACACCATCCTTTGCTTGGGTGGTCCAGCTGTTTCCAGGCAGCCTGGTGAGAGAGGTCAGGAAATTCATCAGTGATGGAAAAAAAACAAGGAGGGGGGATTATTTTTGGCCTGGATCAGTTCCCTGATCACCTTTACCTTCCAGGCCTGCAAATGGTTGAAGGAGCCCAGCTAAGGGGGCAGTGGTAAAGCAGAAGTGGGTTAGATCACAACTTTGCCCAAGAGAAGCAGTCCATTTTTACTGACTGGAGGTTAAATAAAGAGCTTCAAGGTTGGCTTCTCAGCCAGTGGTTTATTTTACGTTGTGCTGGCTCACATAAGCTGTAGAAAGGGACCTTACCATGTTCATTTTCCAAGCACCAAATTCTCTTTAAAAATAAACCTGATTTGATAGCCCAGTGAATCTCAGTGCTGAGCTTTTTGGCAGGGATAGGGGCTTTGGTTACCTCATGTTCATCCAGTTCTGGCTGCATTAGGACAAATTCAGCAGTATGAACTTCATTATAGGTGCATGTTCTTGCCACGCTGTTCCTGTAAAGATTATAGATTAACTAGAGTTCTTTGATAACTACAGTGTATTATTGGGAATTTTTAGAACTAAAGCTTTGCTTGAATTCTCCACTTTAAAAAAAAAAAAAAAAAAAAAGAAAAAAGTTGAACCAAGGATAACTGGAAACTGAAACAGGGTTTCTGCTCCTTGCTCTGTCACTTCTCCATTGGTTCCCAAATAGCAAGGAAAGATGTGGAACTGCCAAACCACCTACTAGTCTGCTCCAGAAAGACAGGACTCTTCAATTGTGTGCTGAAATGCCAGGTACATTAAAGTGCTCGTCTCCTCCCAGCTTCTGGGAAAGGTGTGGTGCCATCTGTGTGCCTGTGAGAAGGCTTGGTTGTTTTTTTTCTTTTTTTTTTTTTTTTTCTTTTCTTCATCAGGTAATATATTACATTTTGAAGGCAACACTGCAATTAGAGAAGATTAACTTGTTGATGTCAGATCTGCTTTCAGGGTTGCTGCTCTGTCAAGCCTTGAGTTATGAAAGTAAAATGTAAAGGTGGGTCCATGACCTTGTATCCCAGGGTACATCTCCCTGAGCTCATGTCAGGCTAAGGACTTTTCCCTGGGCTGGAGTGGAAAAAGCAGGTTCTGGCAGCCTCTGTAGCTACAAGTCATAATGACAGTTGTAGACTCACCCTGAAATACCCTACACAATGCCCAGGACCACCTGGCACATTGTATTAGCCTTTTAGATAAAAAGGTAAAATTTTGGGGTTTAAATCTGAATTTTTCTTGACAGGGTTGTTGCCAGACACTGCTAACCAGCTGCACTGCTTTGCTAAAGAGAAATGAGCTTGCAGTTTCTGGAGTGGTGATAACTGTTACAGAACTAACTTCCTCAGGTGGAGCTGTCTCCCACCATTCACTGGAAACTAATTGTTGCAAACTCCAGTGAGAGTACCTGCATGGAGATAGGCAAAGTTTCACTACTGCATGAGTCTGACACAAATAGCACCATATTTGATCTCGCTGGCTTGCTAACATGGATGTTGCATTGCCTTTCCAAGCCTGGTGCCATGTACCACACAAGGGTTTTTTGCCATAAATAGGTAAATGATTGGCCAGTAAAAGAAGGGAGATTTTTCTTTTTTTGGTTGCCTTTCCCCAAATGGCTGTTCTGAGCCATTTGGGAATAATCAGCAGATATTTACAGAGTTTAGACCCCAAATATTCTTCGTCAGCCAATATAAATATCTGCAGTCATGTGGAAAGGGAATGTGTGGTGGATCTCTCCCTGGTTGAGTGTCTGTGATGAGGCAATATTATAAAGTTTATTCCACAGAGAAGTGCTTTTATTTATTTTCTAGGAGCTCTCTGCTGAGGTGAAATGGTTTGCCTGGTGGCAGCAGACCTGTTGTGGTAAGAGACCTTGCAGGGAAACATCCAGAGAAAGACAGCTCAATTTATCTGCCTCTCTCACCATCTTTCACTGAGCTGAGAAATTGGCATCTGTATTATTTGCTTTCAGTGCCAGCACTGGCTGCCAGGAGCTGCTGCCTCACTGGGTAGGGCTCTCTGATGAGTGGAAAACCAGAGGAGCACAGAAGAGCTGTTAATTACTGCAGATAGACAAATCAGCTTCTGAAGGGCCACCCATGGCCTGGGCACACCAGTAAAATGTGCTTGGGGCAGCCAGTACTTCACTGTGTCTTTGAGCTGATCTAGGTACACAAGGAAACCTTTTGGGCTTTTTTTATGCAGTAAGTGTGCATATCTGGTTGTGCTACCCATCTACAAGAGTGACCAGAAACAGGATTAAGGGAACTTTAGGCCTGTCAGCCTGACCTTGGTGCTGGGGAAGCTCATGGAGCAGCCCATCCCAAGTGCCATCACACAGCACACACAGGACAGCAGGTGAATGAAGCTAAATCCAGTTAGGGCTGGTTGCTAGTGGTGTTCTCCAGAGCTCGGTATTGGGGCCAGGTCTCTTTAGTATTTTTATCTATCATCTGGGTGGGGAAATCAAATACATCCTCAGTAAGCTGGACAGGTGGTAGTCAATCTCCCAGTTAACAAACAGTAGGACAGGAGGAAATGGCCTCAAATGGTGCCAAGGGAGGTTTGGGTTTGAAATTAGGAAAGATTTTTTTGACTTGAATAGTTGTCAAGCACTGGAAGAGACTTCCCAGGGAGATGGTGAAGCCATCATTCCTGGGGGGATTTAAATGATGTGGTGTTGTGGCACCTGAGGACATGGCTTAGTGGTGGCATTGGCAGTGCTGGGTTAATGGGTTTACTCAGTGATCTTGGAGGTCTTTGCCAGCCTAAATGATTCTGTGATTCTGTCTTCTGGGAATTCTGGGAACCTTTTCCTGGAGGTAGGAAGAAAACAATTGTTTTCTGTATTCCAGTGTGTGCTGGCCTATAGATGAAAAGACGTAGTCTTTTCAGCACTGTCTGAAGTTTCAGGTTTTGAGACAGTGGGAGCAGTAAAGAGAACAGACTGGATGTGAATGCTGCAATGTGGTGTGGCATTCTGACATTCTCATACAATGGTTTTCGATAAAAGTCCAGGCTGATGAAGGTCACAACCTGCGTAATAGATCTCCCAGAAAACTCCTGCACTGGGACTGTTCAACTCCTCAGTCAGCTACGTTCAAAATACTGCTTTGCTCCCAGTCCAGTCCCCTCTTCCTGCTCTGCTCTCTCCATGTCACACACCATTAACCAGTTCAGGGCAGATGGAGATGAATTTGGCCATTGCAGTGTGTGCTCATGTCTAGGGATGGTTCTTGGATTGGCACAAAGATTGTACATAAACAAGTTACTGGTATTTCTGTTTTGGTGTGTGGATTATGTTTGACTCCAGCAAATGCTGGTGTGAATAATCTGCAAAACACCAAGCAAGGAGTAGGGAAGATTGAAAGGTATGAACAGAAATGCATGGTCTTCTCTACAGTTGCCAAAGACGTAATTTGCTCAAGTTTGTCAGGAAATTTGGGGATTATAACTTCTGTTGGTCATTAAAAGAAAGTGTTAGTGTTTTAGAAGTAGGCATGTTTTCTGGAAAATGTAATGGTAAAGTACATATGCTGTGGGAGAAAAAACACTTCATGATAGCTGGGAGCATACTGAATTGAGTCCTTTGAAGTACAACAAATTGTCATGACATGTCATTACAAAATTAGATTTATTTAGTAGTTTATTTTCACATAACTCCAGTGGTGACTTTTGTAAATTATACTTTGTGCACTTCTGGTTCAAAAGACTGTCCATATTTATACCATTTCCATTAACTTCTATCCAGTTGTAAACATTGACTCTGGATGAAATATAGTAGAAATAAGTTTGGGGAAGAATTATTCACTGTTTCCCACACACCTGGGGTGTGTGGCCTTTATTATGGTGTGCTTTACCACTGCAGGAGTTGGGTGGAGGCTATAATCATTTTACTGTTTGGTGTGGAACTTGAACATCTAGTAATTTCTAACAATATTTGACTAAGAGTAATTTGTGCTTTTATGATTGTAAGGATGCAAATTGTGAAGAAGATCCTTTCTTATTTCAGAATCCTTTGTGTACGTATATTTGTGCATATATATATATGTGTGAGTGTATATGCATGAGTACTTGGCCTGTGTAAATAGGAGAGAAAATTGCTTGCTGAGGTCTAATCTTATATTCTTGGTGTAAATATTCTCATATGCTCTATTCCCTCATTGTTTTTCTATCAGCTGCCATCCTCTGAAAAGAAAGCACTGGAGCATGAAGGGAGATGGCAGGAGGGGGGATCTCCCATGCTGTGTGCAAATGTACCATAATTGTTTATGTTCATTTTTGGTTTGCTTGTGAACACAAATCTTGTAACTCTTCACATCTGCTTTGGGCATTTTCATCCAAGGATGTGACAAAACTTTAATGAATAGCTCCTTTTACAGTTAAGTTCTAATGGCCTGGTTTAATTGAGGGGAAACTGATACTCTGGAAGATAAGCACTGAAAGCAACAGGCTAGCTGGGTGACTCCAGTGTTGGATCACTGGGTTAAGGTACTGATGAGTTGTTTTCAGAGGAGCCACTGTGACAGAGGTTTCAGGAGTCTGTATCCTAGATGGCTGGGTCCTGTTGGCTGAAATGAGCATGAAAGTCTAGTCACCAAGAAGTAGTGGGAAATTCCAGAGACGTTTGACTGCAAGAAACTTGGTCCTGTCTCAAGGATTTGATAGATGTGAGTGGAACATGGCTCTGTGCATTAAGTACAAATGAATCTTTTGCTTTCTTTTTGAGTCTTTAGTCTTCGTTTTACAAGACTGAATGAACAAGGTACCCAATTTAACTGGTTGTTAGCATGAGGAGCTTACTTATTCTTCTCTACTTCCCTTTTATACCCCTTTTCTTGTTTTACAGGCTGAAAGGTAGTTTTTCTGACCAGAGTTGATTTAGGAGTTGTGATGAGGTTTTGTTTAATTGCAGGCCTTAGAAATCTGATATGCTGAAATGTCTCATCTATCACACTTGTTGCTCATCTGATTGTTCTTTGTCAACGTCTTGCTGTTCCTACTGGGATTTCTGACACATAGAATTTGAGCTCGTTTATCTTTTGCACAGAAAAGTTAGTAAACATTTTGCTGACAGCAAGGACAACGCCACAAATGATCTCAAATCAACAACTTTTACCACAAGTTGGGCAGGAAGCAACACCCATGCTGTGCATTTACTGCCTGGCCCTCAGACCAGGCACGTGGCCATTTCCAATCACACAGCAATTGATTTTTGTTAGAGGCAGCAGCTGTGCATGAGTGGGAACCCTGAGATGTGACTTTTCCTCCTGCTTGGGGTCTGAGCCTTTGTTTGCCAGTGCTGACCTTCAGATCATTTCTCTCATCTTGGAGCTGACCTCTTGAGACAGCAGTGATTCATAACACAAGCATCCCAGAAATGTAGAGCTGGATGTAAAAGTGTATCACCCCTGTCTCAGGCCTGAATCTTTGCTAGGAGAATTGGTCATTTTTTAGGGGATCATTGGGATTTGATGGCTCACCTGCCAATCTCTGCTCCACACACACTGCAGTGCTTGTTTTCATAGGTGAAGTGAAAGACTCCTTCTTGGTGAGTCTCCTCTTTAGGTTTCTATTTATTTATTTAATTTACCATCGCTCTGGTGCTCCTCTCTGCAAGTACTTCGTACTTCTGAAAACAGAAGCAAACATGCCATGTTAGCTACAGCAGATAAAGCAACTGTGTAAATATACAGTGACCACACTTTGGAGCCCCTTTGTTGGAACAGCCACTTTATGAGTGATTCCATTGTTCCTCAGCAACCAGCCTTGGTGCAGGAGTTCTGCTTTTCAGTTCTGTATATGGACTCACCTTTTTCTTTCTGGCTCAGCTGGAGGAGAAAATGTGTCTGCCATCTGATTTTTTTTCTCCTTTCTCAGATAGAAGGATTTCTTTGGGATAACCTGATCAGTGACTGATATTTGCACATTAGTTGGACAAAAGGGAAGTGCCCATCTTTGTTGTGTTCACCACTGAACCTGCCAAATCAGACAGGTGTGGGGATGGTCAGCTGGTTCCTCACTGCAGTTGTAGGCTCCCATCCTGGTGCTTCCCAGTTTTGTAGTTTTGCCTTCCAGACTTGCCTTTTTGGTACGGCAGTAAAGGTCTGGCAGAGGCAGGAGCCCTGGGTGTAGACTCTGCTGTGAGGATTTACATGAATGCAAGAAGCCTTCATGATCTATCCTTTTTCTTGAATTAAAATCACTGTTCAGGACATCGGGTAGCTTTCTTAAATTAGGAGTCAGGGTGTGTGATTCCTGCAACCTTCCCTGATACCCTCCTGGTGCTGTGCCTCCATCCAGGTCATCCGGTTTCCGGCATAAACAGCAGCAGATCAATGTATCCCTCTCTTGCCCTGCCCTGAGTCAAGAGAGAGCCCTGGTTTGGCTGTGTGTGAAGCAGAGTACCACCTTTATTGCCTGCTGGCTCCTGGGACCAAGCCACCAAGTGGACTGCACCACAGGCTCCAGCACTCAGCGAAGCTGCTGGGACAGCGAAGACTTCTTGATGTTGGAGCTGCTCAGAGCAGCTGGTCTTGCATGGTGCTTTCAGCAGCCTGGTGCCCTTTCATCTCCTCCACAAGGAATGTGGAAGTGCACCACAGCCACACACACGATAATGTGTGGGTTACCCTTGTTTGCAAGAGCTGCAAATTTTTTGTTGTTCTTTCTCATATAAATACTAGCAGATGTAGCCAGCGGTCTCCATGAAAGATTGGCATGAGGAAAGGAGCTTTTGCATTTAAAACCCATCTAAATATATAAATTCAGATAAACATTTTAACGAGAGGCAGGCCATAAACAGTCTTGGGAGAATGATCTGTCCTTTAAAGACGGGGCTTTTTTGGTTTCCCCATTTTATTCTCTGAGAGATGTCAAACACACAAAAGGAGGATTTCAGTGGTGGCATGTGGAGCTGGTGTATATGACTGCTTCTCAAACAGGTTGTTTTTCATTTCCCCAGTGCCAGCCCTTTGGGGAAAACCTTGTTCTGTCACTTTCATTTTAGTTTAATGTTCTTTAGAGTTTAATGGTGTTGAAATAGGGAGCAAAAAAGACTGGCGTGCATCTTACTCAGTTGCAAAACTTTTTGTGGAATGGTTGTTACAAAGGATGTGATTCAGTTTGCAAGTAGGTAAGAGTGAGGGACCACTTATGTACTTAGAGATATCTGGGGCACACACAGGCCGACAGATCAGCAACCTCTAGCAAACCTGAGCCTTCTGAAAAGCCACTTTATCCTGTTGTATCCCAAATGGCACTGGACATCTGGGCTCTTGGGGACAAAACATTTTGGGAAGAGCTCTTAGGGCATCCTGGGGCCCTGTGGACAAGCCATTTTTTTAACCTTCTTAGTGAGTTACTCTGTGAGAAGAGATGATTTGTTTCATGCCTTAGTTTTCCTGAAAAAAGAGTGGGGATGATACCATGATCATTTAGAGTTGCTACCAGGAATGTTTATGTGGATCAGAAACAAAACAGGCCTTTTCAGTTTCTTCTAGATTTATATAACTCTTTGTCCTTCCAGGGAGGGGAAATTAGGTTTGATTTGATTGTTTAAAGTGGTTGGCAGGATTTGCACCTCGTTGCAAATCATGAAATAAACTCCCTTGTGGTTATGTTGCTGCTTCTTACTTAAATGGTCTCTGTGGCCATTTAACCAATAAATTCCAGTAACAGCTGACATATTTGAGATAGAGGAGAAAAAAAAAACCCTTAACATTTAGGGCTCCAACAGAGAGTTTTACATTGCCTTTTCATTTTGAGCCTATCATCTTGATGCAATTGGAGGTCATCCAGACTAGCATTAACCCTTTGGGTGGAAGGAAACATGATGCAATTACCCCCTGTCCTTTTCCTACATTTTCATCACATTGCCAGTCTGTAAAATGTCCCATACCAATGTTTTTCTCTGTGTAAGAGACATGATAAAAGAGCTCTGGCTGGGTGTTGCTTCACAGTTTGGTGCGTGTATTTCACCCAGTAAATTCAACCTGCTGGAATTAATAATTTCTGAGAGGATTCACTGAGATTTACTTACCTTCTTTGTGTTTTAAATTGTTGTCTAGAAACATAGTTTGTACTATGCCTCAAGTACTACGACCAGCTTTACAAAAAGATAGTAACATCAGTTTCTGCTCCATTTGTTGTGTCCTATCCTTCTGCAATCTGGGGAGTTGGGAAGGAGGAACAGATGGGGAGACCATCTCTTCTGCAGAAGCGTGGGTGAAGGAACATTTGCCTCTGTGAGTGGCCACATTTCTTGGCCACTTCCTGAACAGGAGCTGCCAGTCCCTGTCGCACCTCCAACGAGCAACCAGAGCCCTCAGTAAACACACCAGCTCCCTGTGTGCAAAGGTATGCAAGAAGGGGAGACCTCAGCTGAGCTGAATCAAACATCAGACCTCCCCAACCATGTGTTGCTTCCCTCATTCCTCTCCCCTCTTCCAGGAAACCAAGGCTGCCTCTGTTTATCCGCACCCTCATCGCACAGTCAGAGAGCCCTGGGCTTCAGTTTCCACTTCAAAGGCAGCGTTGGCTGCTGTGTTGGAGATGGAGCCTGATAATTTTGGTTATGAGTGGCTGGTATGTTCCTCCGGCTGGAATTACCGCTGGCGGAGGCAGCCTGGCTGAGTGAGGTCATTGGCGTGCAGCGAGGGCAGAGGGCTGGAAAAAAAGGGTTTCCTTGCAGTGCTCTGCCCTTGTGGTGAGACCACCTCTAAGAGATCCCGTGCCACTCGTTTCTGGGCTTCTCCACAGATGCTCTTTGAAAAGGTGCCAGCTGCTGCCAACTGTGATGGTGGTTTTCGTGCTGTGTCTACCAGTAATTGAAATCAGGGAAACCTGTGGGATTTGGTTCTCTGGGGAGAGAAGAGAAAAAATGTGTATGCTGCATTATACTACACACCTCTGTAAAGGTTGTGTGTGTCTTTCAAGAAAAAGCATTTGGCCCAGTCTAACTGGTACGTGCAATCATATTTTTAGATTTGCAGCGAGGTAGCACTGGAAGAAACAAACAGCTCGGGATTCAGGTTTTGGGTGCTGTGTGCAGTGGCTTGTGCAATAGTACAGCTGCTCAGAGGATCTCTTGAAGTGTAACTGTGCTTGCTCATTCAGTGGTCAGAGTACAGGAAGCTCATGTTGGTGTGTGGTGATTTTTTTTTAAAGGTTTTGGTAAAGTAATAGATACATCATAGGAAATGACGTGGCTTCTAGCTAATCCCTGGATTTGTCCTCTTCCTTCTTCTGAAACGCATTTGCTCTAAAAAGCTGTTAACACAGCTATGTAAACCAAAGTGCAAATGTGTGTCTTAGCTTTCGGAATCAAACCTACCTTGTCTTATTTTGAACCTTTGAGAAAAGTGATGTAGAATTTTAATTACACTTTCCAGCCATGTAAATTGCAGAGTTGATTGTATACATTAGCACTGTCTGACCTAGTTCTGCTACTGTGCCTTTCATCTATGGATCTCCAAGTGCCTTGCAAAGAAAATTCCTTCATAAGAGGAGATGGAGAACTGGGGACACAGAGAAACAAAGCAAATATCCAGCCTGACAGTGACTGAACCCGAAGGGGAAACAAGGGTTTCTGAGTCTCAGTGGGCTAAGTAGTCCTTACCTTTTGTAGAAGTGCCTACCAGTGCTGACTACTTGCCTGCCCATGCTCTACACGCTGTGTAACTGCATACCCATCTTTTTCTAGAAGATGTGTCTTGTATTTCTTATCCTAACTGAATGGATGTTGTATGTAATTTCCTTCTAAGCCATTCAGATTTTGTTACATTTTGCAGTTCTGTTATAATTTGATGCCTGTGACATCTCCCATTTTCTCTAGGGCTGGCAGTAGGATAGTAGTGAAACAGAGAGGAGTCACGTTGGATTTAATTTTGGGCCTTTTTTTCTGAAATTGATTGGTGAAATAGTGGCTTTGCTGACACATGGATCTGTGACGTAGGTAAATAATCCTACATATGGTTAGCCAGGGCTTTGCTTTTCTATGTGGAGGGTGGCTTTTACTGTTTTGCAACATGTGAGCTGATCATTTCTCTGAAATTGAAATCAAAAGGTAGCTTTCTGATAAGGATCAGTGGCAGTTGCACATTGCTCTGAAGTGTATCTGTTTTAGCCCTGATGAAAGATGTTTGCTTATCTGCTTCCAGAATCAGATGTTTCTGTTTATCTACAGAGCTGGAGTATCAACAATACAGACTCCCACTACTACATATCCCATCACTTGCTCACTGAGGACAGCCTGTGAGGTCAGAGGTGCTTCAACACTCCTGACCCAGTTTTTCCTTTGGCTTTCATTCTGACTTTGCTCATGTCAGTCCATGCCGAGCATGATTGAAATAGAGAAAAGCAAAGCAAAGCTTTCTATTGCTGCGTTCCAAGATTTTAGAATAAAGAAATTAAGTGGGATAGACAATGAGATTTTGAGGCTGAATGACGTTGCTTTCCTTCTGTTCGTTGATAACCAGCTGTCACTTTGCAAAGCCCCAGTGCTGTGTTCATAACAAGAGCTTTCAGATCAAGAGCAGGAGTGTGAATGCTGTGCCCTGGTCTAGGGGACATGTTCCTCCTGTGTTGATCCACTTGGTGTAATTCACAGTGATACATCCTTCATGTTCTTATTGTGTGAAACACCCACAGTCAGTATTGATGGGTATGTTGGTGCTTGGGATCTACATCTACATCTTCTGTGATCCCAGGGTGTTGCCTGTGCTTTGTCAAAAGCTGACACCAGTACAATTTATGGACTGAATAAGCTAAATGAACTGTTAACATTGTTTAAACTAACTTGCATTTAAAACTGGTCAAAACAAGGGGTTCTGCTTGCTGGGATGAGCTGCCTACAGGAATATTGGCAGTAGTGGTGTGCAGGGTGTGTGCTAGAGCTGGCTGCCCTATGTTCAGGATAGTGGTGGTATCTGCACTTTACTGCCCTGGCTGTGCTGTGACAGCATCCCAGGAGCCTCTGTGATTTATTAGAAATATACTCTTTGCTGGTAAGGAGACAATATTAGTCGAGAAACTTAAGCTTGGTTGTGCCTGCAAGGGTGGGGAAGTCACAGGCTGGATGGTTGTTTTGTAAAACTGGCACGTAGTGTAAGCTTGTACCATACCACGTTGTGAGTGGTGCTGTCCTTGCTTTTGCCAAGTTAATTTAGGCAGTTTGAAAAAATAAACTAAGCTCAGCTGTTGCGTGCTACTTTGTGATAAGGCGTCTTATGTGTGAGATGATTTTAGTTTGACAGATTCTTCAAGTTTGAGGCTGTGCCTTTTTTGCTACTCTCTAGAAAATGAAGTGAAGCAGCTAGTTCTCTGTGGCAGCAAATGGGTTTGGGGCATTAATTTTTTTTTTGTATTTGATATACTTGGTTTCCTTTGGCCAAAAATAAAAGAAACTCTTTGTCAGAAGACAGATTCTGAGATGCTTCAAAATGAGCAGAACAAGAAATTCTGCAGATAGACGGTGATATGTTACCAGGCCTAAGGCACGGCCTGAAGGAAGGTGTATGAAACCTAGAAACCCTCAAGAGCCTTAAAGGTCAAAGCAGCCTGTTAAAATCATCAGAATAGATTTCTGGAAGCTGGGGCAAAGTTGCCCGAAGGGCAGTAACATGCTGGCGAGCTTAGGAGCTGGTGAGCTCCTCTCCCTCGTTGTGCAATTAAACCGGTTTTTATTTTTCAGTTTCGATTGTTTGGAAGGTCTGCCTCCCTCCCTGGGACGAGTTCAGCTGCAGATGTTAGTGAGGTTACAGAAGCACTCTCAGTGCATTCACTCTTGCTGGAGTCACCCTTGCTGAGCCCCGGGCAGGGAGCACGGCTTGGAGCACGCAGGGTCAGCCCTTGTCCTCCCTGCGTGGCTGGCCAAAACCAGGCTTTTAACACCAAACCTGCAGTCGAAGGCTTGCTCTCCGCAGATTTTCCTCTGCTTTCTCAGGGAATAAGGAGCAGAAAGTCCAGTTGCTGACGTCTTTCAGCTTCTGCTGAAGCAATTAGGGAGTGCTGTCGGCAGAGTTCAGCTCTCCCCTGGCCGGGCCTGGCAGGCCGTGTGAGGGAGGAAGTGCTGGGGTTGAGGTGGTTTCATAATCTTCGGTGGGAAGGCAGAGCACGTCACTGCGGACAAACGGCTTCAAAAGCCGCGCATCACGGCACTGATACGCAGCAGTAAATATCTCCCTCCACTCCTGGCTGCTCTGTTGGCCAAGGAGCTGATACTGCTGGAATGTGGGGAGTTGCTGGGTGTGTGAAAAGTGTGGGATTTCTCCCCAGAGGGGGCCTTGCCTGTGGGGCTGAGCGGTGTCCCTGGCTGTCGAGAGGCCGTGCAGTGACGGCTCTCTCCTCTCTGGGATGCTCTCTCTGGGCAGTGGTTCCCTGGCACCTGAGCTTGCTGAGAAGGGCAAAAGCTGAATGAACACAGTCAGCTGCTGTGAACACCCCAAATGCACAGGGTGTCTTGTCCCCAACCAGAGCATCAACCATACAGGCATCATCTGTTGTCCAGGCTTCGTCTGATATTCAGTGGGTAATGAAAAAACGCATCTTGCCTTCAGGAGGAGATGGATTGCAGCCATATACAGAAATTATCTGACTTCTTTTTTTATCCCCCTCAGCATAAGAATTGGGGAAAAGTGGTTCTTCTTGATTATTTCCTGTTATGTATTTAGTTATTGTTATACGGTCTTCTTTTGGTTATGTGTTCCTTATCTAAGTTTTTTCTTTGTGGTTTGGAGTCTCCAACATATATGTGTCACAAGAGCTTACAGTCCAGAAATTAACATTATGCTGCCTGCTGTCATTGCTTTTGTGACATCACAAAAAGCTGAGGAATAACATGAATGAAAGTTAGTGAATCAGAGTGGTAAAGACAAGATACTACTCCTAAGAATGATTTGTGTCAGTTGTAAAAAATAATTTTTCCCTCAGGCTGAAAAGGAGAAATAGATGTCAGAATTCAGTAAAAAAAAGCTTTTATTTAACAAAAATAAAGCTACTGTTTAAGTGTTAGTTTAAAATGGGAAGCAAAGCATGAAACCACAGGCAATTTGTGTGTGTGCAGTGTTGCAAAAGACACAAAAGAGACTGCCAAGCACAGCAAACCTGAGCTTGAGGGGGCCAGTGTTCAGAAAGGGTGTCCAGAAATGCACAGCAAAATGTGAAAAGAATGCTGTGCTTTTCTCCTTGTTCTTTTTAAGCATGCAGAAAGTGGATGTTCAACTCCCCTTGTGTGTATTTAAGGTCGCTATCTCTAACTCACACCCTTGTGTACAGGCACATTCTGCTTAGAAGCGGAAGCATTTGCTGGAACACATTCAGAGAGCCCAGACCCTGACTGGGTGTTGCTGAAATTTCCGTGCTGATTTTTAAATAGTTTCTCATCTGCACAAATTAAGTTCTGTCGTTACTTGTCTTTTGACATTGTAGACATCAAACTTCAAAGGCTTTCTTGACTGCCAAATAAAATACTGGCATCCTCTAATTTCTAATAGTCACTAAAATGAAAGAGCATTACAGGTTCTGAGCTGAAAGGAGTAAGTCTTGATCATGTTGGAATACAACTGGAATGAGAAATCTCATTTGCTCTTTGAGAATAATTTACAAAGAATTTGAGTAGAGCAGGAAGACTTGAGTTTTCTGTTTTCGGTATTGAAATAATTGGCTGGTAATTGAAAAAGGAGCCTGATTCTGCAGAGACATAATTTGTTATTTAGCATTATAGAAACACATTGTTTTCACAAAAGGGGATTAAAACACCCAGAAAGAAACCATTTTCAATTTTGCTCTTCACCATACGTTGGTTTTACTCTTAGGTTTCTGTGAATGAGTTACATACAAATTATGAAGTGCAGTGCTGTAGAATGAGAGCACAAAAGATCTGCCATTATGTTTGCCAGATCAGTGCTTGCAGTTTTTCAGTGTTCTTGCCCTGTTCAGAAATTTAAGGCTTATATTTGAACAGTAGCTGTAGAAAGTTGTCCTAGATTTCCTTCTTCCCGTAGTAGAGATATTGTTGTGTGTTGTTGATGAACTCTTGCCAGCATCTGAGAGGATGTAATTTCTGATCAGTCTCACCGGGTTTGCAAATTTACTGTTCTGTTTGCTGGAGATTTTGCTAGAAAGAAAAAGAACAACATGGCATTTTTTTTTATTTGACTGGGAGAGTTTGTGCTTTTTTCAGCCTCTGCTTTTACCATTTCTGATGGATGGTGGTAAACTCATCTCTGAATATTGTTTTAGATAAACAGAAGCGAATGAAGAGACTTGTAAACACTGACAGGTTCACTTAATAAGGTTTCATATTTTAAGATCTGCAGAGCTTTGGTGAGAGCAGCAGAGTGACTGTGTCCCCTCAGCTGTGATTGCTATTAGCTTTGGGTCCCTGGTGCATTATATAGCACTAATTAATACTAAAAAGCAAACAAACCAACCAAACAAAAAAGCAAAATACATTCTAAGAAAAGCCTATAATATTTCCATAAGGTATTTCTAACAGTTCATATATACAGACTTTAGCATGGAGTTAGTTTTGTCTCAGGCACTCCAGTGAATCTGAGTTCCAGGGAGAGAGCAGGACTCCTGTTAACACTGGGAGAGATGACTTCTGCTGCTGCTGTCTGCCAGTTCTGTAATCCCCATTTTAAATTCTGCTAAAAGTGTTGATGTCAACACTTTGAGATCCTGCATTCTCAAAGCTTTTTCTGTTAGAATCAAAACATGAGCACAGAGGAACCTGTGCCTGGGTGACACTGAATGTTAGCACAATGTGCACAAGCCTGGCCAGATGAGCAAGTTAGATGAGAAGTGCAGTTTTTGCCACATGAATGTCTGTTTTCTGGGCAGTGAACTGTCTGGTTTTGGCTCTGGTGTTATGCTGAAATGCCAGGGCTGGAATACAGTACAGAAACCAGGACACCTGATTTGAGTCTTAGCGTTTGATTCACTGAGAGCTGATTTTTCCTGGGCTTGATTTGATTGCTCATTGGAGCTGGAGATGCAACGACTCAGATTTATAAAATTCTTTGTATGTTTTTAATGATATCCCTAGAGCATTCTGGGGCCATTCAGAAGAAAAATGAAGAGATGAAGGAGTGTATGCTTCTTATTTTCCATAATTCAGTTGCATATGGCTGCACTACATTTGCTTTAGTATTTACATAACTCAGAGGGACATCTTTTAGCCTCTTGAATTCTGTCTGTAGTCTGAATTCACACCTTTGATGCTTTCTTTGTGGAGAGCATTAGACTTGGTTATAGGTAAAGACAAAAGTGTTGTAGAGCATCACCTGAATCACCTCCATCCTCAGCCTAGTTCAGTCTCAGCCTTCGTAAAAAAGATGTGCTGATGGTTCAGCTGCTGATTTCTGTCTCCAGATAATGTCAGTGCATACTAACGAATGTCATTAATTGATTAGAATGGTTCATGAGATGACTAAGATTTCAAGGAGTCCAAACTTCAAGTATAATGGCAGAGAATCTGTGTTTGACAGGGCTGGAGTAATTTCTGGGAATGGTCTAACTTGCATCCAGGATTCCTGTAGAACTGTCATGCTGAAGGCATTTTAATTAGATGCTGTGGAGACCAATTGTGTGATGTGGATTATTAGGGAGAAAAGTAAATTCCATAAAGATTTGGTTACTTTTTTCCTAGACCTTCAGCACCTGTGAGCTGCTCAGTTCAGGTTTGAGCTGCTCTGATGCTCAGAGCAGGTTTGAATGCTGTAAAGAGGACCAATAGAATCAAGGGTTGTATTTATCCTGCAGCAGCTAGTGAAATGGTTGAATTTTTGCACCTGTGTATATGCCTTAAACATTTTTTGGCACCAAAAGTGTCATCTTCAGCTCTTCTCATCCAACATTTTAATAGTCTGCCATGGCTGTTTATGCTTTTGTAAGGTTGATGGACAGTTCTCATAACTTGCCTTGTCAATAGCTCTATTTATTTGTCGTGGCAGTGTTGCAAGCCTGTGCTACTTCTTTCTCTGCAAGGACAATACAGTTGCCATTCTTCTTTGTTCTAAGATGATTTTTTCCTGCTAGGAAAACTGAATGGGCTCAGCATTAGTCAGGGACCGTAGTTTTTAACGCCTGAGAAGAAACATTGTGATTGTCTAGTCTGACGTCTTCAAAACCTCATCCAGCAAGTTTGGCATTGGCTTGTAATTTGCAGCTCACAAGCTTTTCATTCTGTTCATGAATGTGTGAGGGAGTAAATGACAAGTTTAGGGGTTCAATCTCAGTTCTTGACTCATGTGATAAAGGTTGTTGCAGCCACTGGTTGCTTGTCCCAAAATGTGTCTGCAGTACCTGGGCTTCTAAATTAGGTGCACCAACAGTTTTCCTAATGATTTGCCCAAGATGCTCTTAGTTACTGAAGGACACAGTTATGTTTCCCTTTCTTCACTTGACTAAAACCTAGTGCAGCTACTGAATTAACCAATTTGAGTCTTCATGATGAAGCCTTTGTTCTTGAAAGTACAAGGACTTTCATTCATTGTGAAGACAGTTTTCTCTCTGCAATGTTGTTGACTCTTGTGTGCATCTGCAGCTGTATATTTAGAGCCGGATGTAATATTTCTAGAGACAATAATATACTTAATCTAGTGCTAGATTGCTGCCAGGATTAGATGTGAGGGCTGTGTTTTAAGAAGTGCTGTTAGAATTCAGTGGCATCTACAGTGCATCTGGTGCCACCAAGGTACTGCTGCTACATCTCTGCCTCTTGCAGAGGCCACAGCATCAGGCTGGAACATTGTGTTTCCAGCTCCGTGTCACCACCTCACAAATGAATTATACTGGAAAGAAATGGGAAAAAAATCATTAAAATATTAATAAAAATAAAAGAATAGGGGGGGCTGATGACTGGGTATATCTTCCTTGTGAGTGGGCATGTAGAGACGGTGAGCTTAGATGAGATAATGAAGAAAATGGGAGACAAGACAAGAATTTCAGAGGTGTGGTTTGTCTGGCACTGCTGTTTGTGGCTGAGCCCGTAATGCTCTGATATGCACTAGATACGCTCTCAGGCAGTTGCACCTTTGAAAATAAGACACTCCTTCTTCATGCCTAATCCTTACATCACAGGAATGGCTCCAAATGTACAGTAAAGCCTTTGATCTCTGCTTCGAGAGTGGTACTGGCAGAAAATTATTAGGATTGTCTGCGGAGGTGTTAGGATCAAACTGGAACTTTCTATCGGTACTTTGGATCTGAGTCTGACTTTTTTTTTTTTGCTTTCCAAAGAACAAGATTTGAGGTTAAAGTTCTAAACTTAAATCTGAAGGAGAGAAGCCTTTTCCTCAGTTGTTCTCTGAATTTTTGAGTTGAATTTATGGATCCAAAATGTTGGAAATGTTGGAGTATTTAGAAATCATCTGCTAGCCTGTTTACAGTGTTGAATTTGGTTTTGGTTTCTGTTTTATTCAGTTCCAGTAACCTGGAATTCGTTGCAAGAAAATAAGAACAGAATCTGATCTGATGTTCAAAGAGCTGTATTTTAAAATTACAAATTTTTCAGAAGCAGAAAGCAAAAAGCTCTTTCTCAGCAGAATGCAGGATAGAGAAAAAGACAGAGGTTACTTTATCTTGCAAGCTTTGTATTTCCTTTCCAATAATAATACTTCCCTAAAATGACTTGATAACATCTAGCTGAAGCTTGCTGAGCACTTGGGCCTTTTTCAGAAGTTAAACATGGCTGCTGTGCCTTATTTCAGGAGGCTTTATATTTATTTGACCTATTTCTTTTTCTCTGGGGAAATTAATAAACAAATCTCTGTATAAAGCATTCTCCTGTAAAAGATGTCTGGAAAGATGTAAGTAGAGAAATGACACTAATTATTCTTGATTTTCAGCCCTTCATACTCCTCCTGCTCAGGTTGATTTGCTGGTAAAGGCACATTTTTCAACATAATAGTGCCATGACTGTCTGTTAGTGCTGTAGGAACATGTAGCCAAGGCAATTCCTAGGTCACTGTTGTGAGCTGTGCAGCAGTGGTGTCATACAGTGATGTGGTGGCATTTGTGGATTTTAATTACACAGAGGAAGGCAGGAATGCTTACCCCCTTTTTCCATTCCTGCTTTGAGTAAAGCTGATGCAAGCAGTAGTGGGCAAAACGCAGGATGTGTGTTCAGGTGTAGAGTTCAAACATACACCTAATTTGGAAGCTTTTGTATTCTGCTGAAACCAAAATGTCACCAAGGGGAAGCAGCTCATGTTTTCATCAGTGCTTAGAGTCCACATCATAACACTCACTGGTGACTAAGTAAGAATGTGATGGATTGAATTCAGATTTATCATTAAATACTAATGTACAATACAGTAGTATTGGCTTTCTGATAGCTTTCTCTTGGAAAATCTGTGGCCAGTTCAACTTTGGGCAAGCAGTTCACTAATGTCATTCAGATTCCTTGCTGGAAATTTTTTAGGCTAATGGCAGTAACTGTGCATTGAGGTCAAAGCTGTGAACAAGTGCACTTTCTTCCCTGACTGGAAAACTCAGTCTTAAAAATGTATAAGGTTTTATAGAAATGAAGTATTTCCTTTAGAGATAGTAAATAAATTAATACAGTAATCCTGATAGAAGACAAGGATGTTGCTGCAGAATTATGCACAGACCTGACAATGCAATTGAGCTTGGAAACCAAAACATAATTGCCAAAAGTGGGAGTGAAACTTGCAGCCACTGTGCTGACACAACCTGAAAGTTCAGCTTGTTTAAAGGCTGGAGTTACTTTAAAACAGATTTTTTTCTATGAAACTGGAAAAAGGGGGGTGGGGGGAAGTCACCCTAATCTAGTATGCAAAGATACTGTTTTGAGAGGGTGTTTTTTCACTGAATGTGTAACTCTCAAGTGTATAAGCCATCTCTGTGTTGATTGACTGTGCAATTTTTTCCAACAGCACTGTGGCTACTTTATGGTATGGGAGTATAAGTAAAGCCAAGTAGACAGTCAGAGGAAACCCAGAAAGCTGATTTTTCCTGCAGCCTGGGAAGCTCTTGTATTTCTTTCTGCCTTCAGATGTGCATCACTAGCTGCTGGCTGTCTAAGTAGGTGGGTTTTTCCAAAATTGCATCACCCAGAGATGCATCTAGATGGTCTGGTGTGTTGTGGGAGCCCCTGGCTTGTCTCTCAAGCTGTAGCAGGGAGGGCAGGTACATCTGTTTCTTTGCCCACGCGTGAGCCCTGTGTCAGAGCATGCAGAGGAAACAAGGGAGTGTGTCTTGTTGAGGGCTGAATCATCCTGTTGGAACAGAAAATGCTGTTGGAGGACTAAGGTGGCTTAGTTTTCCAAAACACACTGTGAGACAGCAGAGCGTGATGCATTAGCTCCTGATAAACAGGGCTTCTCTGGAAGGCATCTCTGCAAAGCTGTGTGCACTGGGATCCCTGGGGGAACTATTGCAATTCCTTGGAATTTTTCTCCAGCCTTTCGGGAGCCACCCAGATGAAAGGGTTTGCCAGTTTCACAGTCCCTAATTGTAGGGCTGTTCTCTGTTCTGCTTTTCAAAGTGTGTCTGTGCAGATGATGATAAGGACACCTTTCTTGAAAAAGTAACTTGCTAGACTATTAAATGTTGTATTGAAACAAAAAGCTTGCTAGCTGGGTATGCCAGTTTCATACCACTTCATTCTCCATGAGCATAATGCCTTTGTGATTTAACTAAATATTTAATTACTTTTCTTCTTAAACCAAAGCATCACTTTCCTATGCATGGTGTCCTTTTGCATGGTAAGAGAACTTACAAAGGTAATTTAGGTTCTGACTGGTGTTCTGTGTCCCCTCCATTATGCATTTCCCAGTCAGCTGACACTTTTCTCCAGTATTTACTCTGATATTTCACTGCAGTTGCCCTCTCCTTCTCCATTCCCTCCCTGTCTCCCTTCCTCAGAGGTATTGCACATACTTCAGTCAGCTCTATTTAAATAGCAGCACTCCCTCCCAGTACAAACAGCCAGTCAGATGTCAAACAATGAGGGAGACCAGCAGTGGAGGAGGTACCAGGTGGTTCCAGGCCCCGCAGGAGGGAAGGAAAGGACACTTCCCATTCGTGTCGTTCTGTAGTGCTGAGAAACACAGAATCAGGGGGAAATCACTGCTGCAGACATGAGGGATGAATCTCACTTAAAATTAAGTAGAACTGTCCAAGTTATTGTAGAAGGAAAGACAGGTCAGACAAAGCACTGTCACTTTAAGCACATTTTTCCACCTCCTCCTGTAGCAGAAGGTGATTCCAAATGGCTCTGACTCATCCCCAGGAGGTGCCTGTTGTTTTTTTTTCCTAATAGCAGTGTGAGTTTAGTGAGACTGTCATTAGTAGGATATCTATAGCTTTTTTGAAGGCTCTGCTGCATGTCCTTTCTCTTCTTCTCTGTGTACTGCACAGAGCTGTGTTAATATTTTTCCTGGGGACTCAAGACCTGCTCATATTTTCTCCAAAACCAATGAGATTAGAGCATTCCCTATTGGGAATTCAGAAGCTTAGTTGGGTTACTGCACTCTCTGTTCTGTACTTGTTCATCATATTGGAATTGGATGTGGTTTCCTGGGAACTGCAGGGTTAAGGGTGCATTAAAAAGAAGAAGGAAAAATTGTTAATGGAAATTGTTTGAGTCTGAGTGTCTAAGGGATTCAGTGTTCTGCAGGTAAAAGGCATGGACATAAGTAATGTTGGGGAATGCTTCTTGAAATCAAAAACAGATTTTTTTTTTTATTTATGCTATGTTTAATTTCTTGTAAATAAATTGTAGTAAGAAATGAGCTGGTATGAGCATTGAGGAGGTGGTGAGAACTGTCAGTATTGCAGAGTCCATGATTCAGATTCTGTATTTCTAATGGGACCTGAGATCCTGGATAGCTCAGCTTCTTACAAATTCAGTAATTTATACTTGGGATGACCTTTCAGGTTTGACTTCATATTCCCAGCTGACAGAGGTGAATGTATTGGTTCCCTGACAGCTGCCTTCAGCCTTTTCGGTTTGGAAAACCCTAAAATTTTCCATGGGAGGAGCAGATCCCTGCACAGTGGATGTGATCCTACTGATAACAAACGTGGTTTCCTTCTTCACCTTTTGTTGACCTAACAGAGATAGTGAGCAGCAGGCCTTTGGGGATCTGTAAACGATAAGTAAAAACCACTACAAGTGCAAGGATGATCTGCAGTAGGAACATGCTCTTGGCAGTAGCTAAACCAGTTCTGAAAAACCCAGCTGCACAGAGGTCTCCTATTCACAGTACAGCTTCCAGTTATTCAACAGGCTGATTATCCAGGTGCCACCTTTGTGTTTGAAACCAGCTGATGACCTTTCATTAAAGGGTGGCATTTTAATCTAGCATACATTGTGTCTGCTTGGCCTGAAATCCTTGCACATAACCCTCTCTCCTGTCTCATTTAGCAGCACTTGATGCATTTCATGGAGTGTGACACAGCTGATTTGTTGAAGGAGAGTTGATAATAGAGAGCAGCCTTGAACAAGGATGCGGTTTTGTTTTCTGTTAAATCATCGTTGCTATAGTGACCTAAGATCTGTTTAGCACTCAGTAGGTATATCATATTCTGGGCAAAAGTTAGGGATTTTTCAATATTCCTCTAACAGCTGTCTTGCAGAAGTAGGTGTGTGTATATTCTTTCTGCAAGAAGTCTCTGGTTCTCTTACTGCTGCTCCTGTGAGTACCTGCTGTATTTTGGCTGGTGGTGTCCTTTCTTTGCTGAAGTAATTTCAAGGAAGTTGGTAAATAACATACCCATCTTGTCAAGGCTGGGGAGTATTTCTTCCCAAAGAAGAGTTTCATGGACTGCAGTGATAAATGCAGAAATATGGAGAACAGGAACCATGCTAAGGAGTGGTCGTTCTTATGAATTGGTGACCCAGTTGAGGAGGAGGAGGAGGAGGGGGATGTTTTTGAATCTAATTCACATGGTCGGAGTCAGGAAGTCTGAGTTCTTCTCCCACATCTCTCAGGCTTCTCATGTTCCATCAGGTGTGATCAAGGGCATGGTGCAGCTGCAACCTTAACTGAGATTTTCTTCTCAGTTGGAAAGTGGGGGATAGTAATCCTGCTCTTTGAGTTCTTTCCATTCCTTGGGAGGTGTTGAAGTCTTCACTGCACGCCTGGGGAGTTGCTGCTCCGAGCAGAGATGCTCCACCTGGCAGGGCAGTCAGGCCAGTGTCTGTGAAAGTCTGTGTCTGGCACACTGTGTCAAACACAACTCCTCCCTTTCCATTCCTGATTTCTGGCCTGGGACCAATTCCTGCCCCTTGGCAATGATCTGGCAGATTTGGCCACTATCTCAGTGGCAAGCTGTGGTCAGCCTCCAGCTCTGCAGTGGGGCAGGTGCACCTGGCAGCATGTCCTCATCCCTGTTAGCAGAGGTCTGACAGCAGGAGACAAGGTTTCTTAGACAGGCTTGACCTTAGAGCTTTTTGGACACCAGCATGGCAACCAATTTAGCACTCAGTGCTACTGCAAGTCTCAGGAGAAATTCCCTTTGTCATGTTAAGCTGGC
The DNA here is from genome assembly GCA_024734555.1 of Trochalopteron elliotii. Taxonomy (NCBI): domain Eukaryota; kingdom Metazoa; phylum Chordata; class Aves; order Passeriformes; family Leiothrichidae; genus Trochalopteron; species Trochalopteron elliotii. Next base: position 189,768 of record JANPWX010000387.1, read on the forward strand.
CAGAGAGAAAGGGTTGATTCCTTACAGGCTGCTTGGGCATCTTGATAATGGGCCTCTTCGGAAAGTCTTCAAGATATGTCTTATTTTACTCCCAGAAATTCAAATAAGCAAGCCTTCAGAAGTGCTCCTTCACCTGGGTTTGACAGTAAAATAGAAGAACGTCCTTGTTAAAAAAAACAAAAACCAAACTATATGAATTTCAGCTAAATAATACGTTTTTCCTGCTTGTTTGATTCTTCTGTCATGGTACATATTCCATTACATGACCTTATTTTCCCTTTTTCTTAATAATGAACTTCTGTGCTCTTAACTTGCTTCAGATCTGAATTAATTTGAAGTTCTTCCCACTGCTGGTGTCTGCCGCACAGGTTTTACATATTTTAATCTTGTATGTCCTAATCTTGAGACCAGTTTTTTCTTGTCAGCTCTTTGATGGACAGTTTTGGCCTGTCCCTTTGCTAAAGCTCCACAGAAGTGATATTTCAGCCCCACTGCAGATTGGAAGTTTTTTTTTTTTTTCTGCACAGTGTGGGGTAAGCTGTTTCTTACTGGCAGCTCTTATATTTTTATCAGTTTTGTAAGGTTAATGAATGCAACAGCCTCCAGTCTTGGTTGTCTTAAATATTTAGAGGAAAGAAAAAAGATTTATGCACATTTTTGCTGCTGAGCTAGATTTGGTTGAACTTCTGTTGGATTTCTGAGTTAAGATTCCCAGCTGGTATAAATCAGTGAAGTTCCACTGACTTATTTTGGATGACCAGCTCTGTGGAGGATCTGGTCTTTCTCAATTAAATCTTGTCACTGAACCTGAGCTACTTTGCACTGAGCTTACGACAGTTGCTGCTGTATTTTTGTGTGGAGAATGTGGGATATATTTCTGCTATCTTTTATCTCTCTGTATAGGGAAAGACAGGTGTGTGTGTGCATTTATACACACACAGACATGCATGGATGTTTGTACACACAGTCACCCACACACAGAGAATTGTGCTGGAAAACCCCCTCCCTCTTTTCATCTATCATCACTACTGGACTAATACACCCTCCACTTTGTCTGACATGGAACCTCACTGAAGATTTGAGTCACAGTGTTCAAATTTGTTTCCATGTACCAAAAAAATTCAAATCCAACCAACCAAAGCCCTACCAAACATCAATACCCAACTTGGAGATACTTAGGAACAATGCAGCTCCAAGCAGAAATAATTTAGATTTGCCCCATAGGGAGACCCCATGGGTCACTGGATTGAGCAACCATTTCACTACACAGAGCAGGTGGAATCTTTCCTTGTGGTCCAACACATAAAAGCTCTTACTTACCTGGAGGAGTGGGGAGGGAATGGTGATGATGGGCAGGTTGGGAGGCTGGGAAGTCTGATAGATTAGATGAGAATGTTGTTCCAAGAAAGCTCAGAAATACCTTTGTGTAGTTGTGGGCCAGAGTTGTGTGTCTCCTTGCTGTTAGTCTTTTGGTCTGTTTTGTTATCAGGTTAATCTCTGCAAGATTAACATTGACTCTCTCAAGTCCTTATGACAAGTGAGCGTGGCAGTAAATTCTTCCATGTCAAGAAAAAGACAAATTGTACTGTACTGCATATTGTGGCATAGTACTACTAATTGCTGAATTTGATAAATGTCTTCTGGTGGGTTCTGTAGTTAATGAGCAAAGATGTTAATTGCCCTTATCTGAAATATCTGTATTTGCAGGGACATTCTCTGGAGCCATGGATGTCTTGTAACAGAGATTTATTTCAAATCAGCCATTGTTTGCAGCAGTTTCAGAGTCCATTACCCTTCAGTATCAATGAATAGTCTCCACCCCCATCAAAGTTTTGAGAGCAATCAGCTCCTCATAGGGAGCTATGTGTGATTTAGCAGGTCTGAATCTTATTAGGGTATGGAAAACTTGCATGTGGTACAGCATGCTCATCATCCTGGGCTACAGCAGGAGCACGACTCATTCTTAAGAGCAGCCAAGAGAGAAATAAGCACCTGACAGCAGAAGAGAAAGGGTCTGGAATAGCCCCATTTCCCCCCACCATCTGGAGTATTTAATTGGGAAAATCATTCTCCGTTGTTGTTGTGTTGGTGGGAGTTGTCAGTCTAAATATGTTTTAATGCAAATAACCATCTCTATTTGTAGAATTCATCATTTCTAGATGCTTTCTTTGGAAAATATGCAGCTGAAGATTTAGTGCATTATTATATGAGTAAGTGCATACAAGCCTCATATTAACAATGGACGTCATGTTTATTCTTTAGAATTTCCCATGGAAGCAAGTGGGCAGATTTTTGCATTATTGAGGAGTTTGCTGCTGCTGACTTTTCCCAGAAACACAAGAGAAAACCAGGCTTACACAGGAGCCTACATGTTCTTCCAGTTTTGGGAGCACTGGATTCCCCAAAGATTTGATTTGTAGTAGGTTTTGGTGTGTGCCTATTCTGGTGCAAAGTTTCAGAGCTGTATGATTAATAAATCTTTCTGGAACTGAAAAAAGACCAAGTTCTCACTGAAGCTAAAGCATACCTGATCTCCCAGCGGAGAAGTTGCATGTTTTGTTAGGGGGCTAAAGGCTAATGGGAGGAGAAAAATGTTTCCTTGTGGGGTTTTTGTTTGTTGTAATAAATTGCATTTTCATTTATGAATTTCTTACGGTTTTTCTGAACATGTTCAACAGCAAACAGCCTGAAGTTCAAACTGTAACTGTAAATCTGTAAGCTGACATATGTAGATTCTCTGGCCAAACTTTCTTAAGTCAGACATTAATTTTGTAGAGTGAGGTAGAAAAGCCCATTATCTTAGTTTCACAGATTTCAGACTTTGCTAGGAAATCTAAATCTCCTTTCAAAAATGACAACTATAAAAATAAGAGTTACTATTTTCCTAAATAAAGGCATTTTCAACTGAACTTGACATATTGCTGCTCAAGATGCTGTGGCTTTAGACTGTCTGATACCAGTAATTAAACTGAAGTATTCAGGTCCTCAGCTCCTCTATATGTTGCCCCTAAGTTATGTTAACATACTATTTTCTGTTTCATGTTAGAAATGGGGCTGAAGGAGCTCAAAAGTAATCTGGCAAAAGCTGGATGTGTTCCCTGATCTGCCTGATGCCACAGCCAGACAAATATTTGTATGGGCAGAGATAAAGTGGGTGGTTGGAGGTGGGAATGCTGCTTAAGACTAGCATCGATGCCAGATGCTTCGTGGTGACCCACTGAGGATCTCTCTCATTTTAGGTGTTTTCAAACCTCTGAATCCACATTTCTGGCCTTGTGTGTTGTTCTAATTTGACTTTCCCATGTGGAGAGACCTGAGGATGAGGATGCAGCTTCTGGGGGGTGGGTGCAAGCAAGACCATCTGCAACATGAGAACGTGCAGCACTTGCACTGCTTATTTATCAGCTTCAATGATTCACTGTGATTGACGTTCACATACCTGAATGCCAAAATAACCTGTGTCTGAAGAGAAACCAGTGACTCAGGCTGTGGTTTTACCTCGGGCCATTTCCTGATAAATGGCTGAACTGTGCTTGGTCTTGAGAAAACAGTGCTGAGGAACAGGGCTCTGTCCTTGCATCTGTGTGTGCGGAGAGGTTAGGGAAAGGACACCTTTGTCTGGGGCTGACCTTCCCCTTGTGAGTGCCGTGTCTCTCTGAGCTCTGGGAAGACTCAGGTCTGATGACAGCTCTGTTTTGGTGCTTCTTCAGGGCATTTCTGTCCAGCCCTGATGTGGGAGCATGGTCCTCAGTGTTGGGCAGCACAGTTTTAATGAATGCTATACAGTAATAAATCACTGTGCTTTCGACTCTTCTCAGTTGTGAAACAGAGGTGACGCTGCCTGTAACTGGCATTTTCAGAACTGCAAATATTTCACTTCTTAGAACACAGTGTTTTTAGTTAAAGCAGAAGCATGTGATGATGCTTACAGGGATTGAAGTATATTTAGGGTGCTCATTTTTTGAGTAAGATGGCAAACAACTGTATGTGTGTGGTATGGCTAGATAAAAGGTGGGGACATGGGATCGTATGAATGCTACTTAAAGTACCTCACTGGTTTTCATTCAGAGTGATTAACCATCTGCTTAATTCCATTTTATGGTTTAGGTAATCTTCCCATCCTTGGCAAACTGCAGAGCTCTGTTCCTCCATTCTCTTTAAGAAAAAGGACTGTCTTGTGAGAAGAGGTGTATGCCTGAGATGAAATCACTTGTGTATGGCTACAGAGCTGTGGTTGAACTGGCTCAGTTGTCTTTAATGCTGTTTAAGTGGATGATTTAAGGTATAGAAGAAGCTTCTCTTGGGTACAGATTCTGTGAGAATTCTCAAATCCTCTTTGAAGTTAATGGAGGGTATTAAGGGCAGTCAGCACCTTCTTAAAGAGAAATTTAAATTGCTTTGATTCATTTCATTTTATATTTGCATTAACTGGTTCTGGATTTCTCCCTTCTCTGGTCTTTCAAAGTTTTTGATAACTTTGCCCCCTGAGCATACTAGATTTTACATTGGCTGTTTTGATATTTTTCCCGGAGTGTTGTAATGCTGATTACCAAAGGATCTTGGGCCTTTGGCTTCCTGTGAGAACGAGATAATTACTCTCTGGTAGGCAATGCATGACGTACAGTATCAGCATTAAGCCACTGGGATTCCAGTCACTAGTGTAGAACAATATTGTGGGTAAATGAATAAGCAGAAGTTTTATCATACTTCCTGCATAACAAGGTTTTTGTTAAAGAGACAGTGAAAATTGTTTTCACCCAGGGCTGCAACAACCGTCGGGGAAAAAGATATTGAGGTTGAGTTCTGTGGCTCGCTGGGTTTTTCTTGCTGAAAAGGCAGTTGAATTCTTGTAGCAGCAAAGGTGGGTGACAGGACTGTCACTGCATTTTTGGTGGATGACGTTTATGGGCTCAGAAACATGTATGAAGTGTATAACTCCCAAGTACGGTTTCCAGCTGCACCACCTACCTAACTTATGGGAGAAAGTTGTACCAATTAGAAGTAGAGACACTCCAAATGCAATTTGCTTATTTCACACTCGCCCCCAGGAATCCTGTGTTGTGATTTAAGGAGTTGGCCCTGTTTGACCCTGAAGTAGATGTGGTTTCTCCCTTGCCTTCGTTATTACAAGACTGTCAGTTAAAAATAACTTATGTATTGGGCACAGTGGGAGTGAGTTTGAGAAGCTGAAGTTATATGTAAATCAGTAATAGTGAGAAAATAATTCATAAATGTAATGAGCTCTATTCTCTTGAAAGACACGGTCAAGTCTATGGTTTATCCATGAGGTGGGATTAATTATTTTTGTATGAAAATAGTTTCTCTGCCACAGCAATACTGATCAGTTCACTTATGCTGTAGCAGAACAAAGTAAACGATGTCTTTGGAGGACCTTTGTTAAATATTCAGTTACTTGAAAAATTACTTGCATAAAGTACAGTGTATGTACATATACTCAATAGATACACAGCTATAGCACTGTGTATTTAGTTAGTTTAAAATATAATTTCATGTGTGCTTGCATAGATACATTTATATTTCAGCCTATCTCAGAGATAATTGTACTTCTCTAATGCCTAAGAATTACAGGGGTACTAACAAGGAGTTTCATGTTTAAGTGGTTTTTTTTTCCTGCAACTATCAGTTTGTATTGTACATTTAACTGCAAAATGCAGTTACGTATGTGTGTTTTAATTGTCACTTTGATTTTAAACCATCAGCACTCTCTGCAGGAAACCAGTACTTACCTATAGTAAGATGAGTACGTTGGTTGCTTTGCTTTTGCCTGAGTCTGAAACTTGAGGGCTGTATCTTTGGAGCCCCAAGAACCACTGTCAAATGCAGGAGTCTAGATCTTGATGATGTGGTTGATCAAAATTGCAGCTGGAGAAAAGAAAGAGGATGTGTTGAATAAAGCAACCTTGCTATAGGACGGTGCTGATCTGTGTGTGTGATTGAGATGCTTCTTCATGCATTGAGAACATGTCCATGGACAGACCCCTTCATAGCTCAAGTCAACCTGGAATTAGGTTCCATTGGTTTTTGGGTCCAAAACAGTTTGACGTTTGTGTATTTCCGGCACCTTGGACTGCCCTGGTTTTGTTTTTATGTGAGTGATCTTAACACTTGAATGAGTTGGAGGAAGGTGGCTGGATGGGTCTCTCTCTTGAATGACCTGAATAGGAATTTTGCTTTTCAATTAGATTTTGCAAATACTTTCAACACCAAGAGTAATTTTCGTAGTGCTGTTCTTACTTTGAAATTGTGAAACTTATGATGGCTAAGTAAACATTTTTTTTTCCTTCTCCTTTGTTTTCTTGCAGCCAACTGGGTACATGGAAAACTCCATTTCCTACAGTGCTATTGAAGATGTTCAACTGCTGTCCTGGGAGAATGCCCCTAAGTACTGTTTACAGCTCACAATCCCGGGGGGTACTGTCCTACTGCAGGTACAGTCAACATAAAAGTACAACTTTCTCTCTCTCTTACTGTAAATCTCCTTCAACTTCGTGCTGTTTTCTGTGCATGAAATCTTAATTAGATGGACTCAGAAAAGGCAGAGAGCTTGGTGCTGTCAAATTGTCTTACCACTAGAAAATTTGTTCAAGGTGATAGCTCTGAAACTCTTTGTGGTGTTTAACAGTCAGAGTGGAAATTTTGGGCCACAGTGATTAAATCTTCTTGCTGAATTTGTGCAGCAAAGTGGTGCTCTGTGTACAGACACATTGATACAGGCCTGGGACAATTGTATTTTTACATATAGTCCTATTCCTGCATGAAAAAAGTTAAAACTTTCATCCTTGAATTCATATAGGAAACCCAGAACTTGCACTGGAACTGACAGATAGCTATTTTTAAAACATACTCAATCTTCACTGAAATATTTCAGTGTATTTGTATGGATGTCTATATATGCTGATTCTCTGAAGTGTTGTTTTCAAACAGAAGACACTGTGTTTACATTATTCCAGATTTCTTCATCCACTTGTGAGGCTTTATAGGCCTCCTTAGGTCACTGCAAGTTTTAATGACAGAAAAGCACTCCACAGCACTGAGCTTTGGAAATGCTCCGGAGTAAGTAGGAAAAGCTCCATGGCCCCTAAAGAACTTTGAAAGGTCATAACTTAAAAATACCAAACTGGCTTCAACTTAACTCTTGCATGGTTCTCTCTCATGTTTCTCAACATTGTTTTGAAGAAAGTTTATTTGTTACCCTTTGGGATTTTACTTTTTCAGTTGATTATACAGGTAGGACTGTGAAGACAAGCCATGATTACCCAACAGCTAGATTGGGGTCCTTGTTATTGTTGAAATGTTCCTTGCCTAATGCATTAATGTAATTCATTAGGCAGAAGGTTGTCTAAATTTCTCAAGTTGGTTGATTTTTTTCATGATAATTTTGATCCTGTTTTTTCCATAAATTTCCCTAGTGGTACTAGCATTTATGTTTATATCTGTTTCAACAGATGGAGTAGTTACACCTGCCTTTCCAAATTCTGTTTCCAAGTCTTTATTCCTTAGTTTATGGCAGCTGCCTTTTTGGATCTGCTTAATGGGATACAAGATAAAGCTTGAAGCCACAGCTTCCTGCTGAGTGGAAAGGAAATTGGTAGGGTGTAGGCAGGCTGTAATGTGGAGCAGCCTTACATTTGTCTCTTAAAAAAAAAAAAAAAAAGAAAAAAACCTCCAACAAGCCAAATGCATAAATAATTATGTTTGTGAAACAGTAACATCTTAGCATGAATACTTTGGTATTTTCTTCAAAGAGATTGGTGTCTTTATGTAACCTCATAGGAACTCATAAAGTGGAGTGAGCTGGAGTTCTGTTTATTGCTACCTTGCTGAGCACTCTGGATCAGATTACATTATAACTATGGGAATTTCAACATAAGTCAAAATACAAACTTTAAAAAATGTTTTTAATATGACTTGGTCCTTGGTAGTATCTTGATTCATCAGATGTGGTCAGATTGGAGGGAGTATAAAATTAGATTTCCCTTATACAGTTGTAATGTGTATTCACAAATCCAAAACAGTTTTCAAAGTGATGTTTAGTCTGCTGAAGAAATCAAGTTGAAAAAGCTGGATTTATGACGTAGTTGAGTTCAGCAGAAATTCTCTAATATGTGTAACAGAGAGTAGAGGTATCCAAAAGACACTTTAACTGAGGAGCTGAAAAAGCCCAGATTTCTGAGAGAACTCAGTACATCTCTGGGAAATGGTGACTTCCAGTTATTTATGAAGTCATTCTGCCCTGCTAATCTGAGCAGCAGCATGCTCTGATGTAATGTCCAGCTCTAGTATCAGGAAATGTATGATAGTGGAACTAGTCAAACTAGTCCAAAGCATGTTCCCAGTACTGTTTCTTCTGGAGTGCACTTTTACTGAAATCGTTATTTTTATTTTTTTCTAAAGCCTTTAAATAAAGTGTGTGTGTATATATATTTATGTAAAAATGTCTAAATGAACGGTTTTGACTACCCCAAATTTATTTCATCTGATTAATATAAATTTTATATTTTGATCTATGGTTTTGCACATGCTGCATTGTAAATTCTTTAATCCTGTGAGATGTTATTGACATGATTTGACATAAAATGAAGCAGTTTAGTACTTGGAATCACAGGCTTTCCCAGTTTTTCATTTTTGAGAAAAATTTAAGGTTCCAATTTCTGCCTCACTAAAGGCAGCGTGGATTTATGAAAGGCTGGTCTTGCTTGACCAACCTGACCTCCTCCTGTGACAAGGTGACCTGCTTAGTGGGTGAGGGAAAGGCTGTGGAGGTTTAGATTTAGGCTGTTAGGAAAAAATTCTTCACCAAAAGTGTTCTCAGGGCATAGGCTACCCAGGGACTGATGGAATCACCATCCCTGGAAGTGTTTAAAAGATTTAAATGTAGACCTGGGGACATGGCTTAGTGATGAGCTTGGCAGTGCTTGGTTAGACACTGGATTTGATCTTAGAGGTATTTTTCTAACCTAAACAATTCTGTGTGAGATGCCACAGGAGAGCCCCTGTCCATGTTCAAGTTTTCATCCCCTCTGTCTGCTGTCACCAGGGTCTATTTCTGGCTGATTAGTGCACAGTAATGAGTCAGAGAGGGAAGAGTGCCATTACCTTTCCTTACATCATCCCAAAGCCCTCCCATGGCAACACTGACCCATCCCAACCTATTTTAACACATGAAATCTGACAGGCAGTGCTGCAGGTGATGCAGCTCCTCTTAGGAAATGGGATCAATGTAACAGGATGTGTCTACCTGGGTTTCAGAGGGAGTCCTGGTTCCCAGGCAGCAGAAGCTTAATCCGGGCTGGGTTCACATTTAAAAGTCATTTTCATGTGTGTTCTTCCCACTCAGTGTCTGTTGAATAAGCACAGATATCTGAGTGTTTCACTGCCTGGCATTTGGGGATTCCCACTGTCCCATGTGGGAGTCATGGACAGTCAGGTTTCTGGGGATCGTGGACTGTCAGTTTTCTGGACATGCTGAGGGCTTGTGCTTTTTTTACCCCTACCAAATGATGTGATCCCTGGTCCTTTCCATGAGCAGCAGTCAAAATCTCAGAATTTTTTCTTCCCTCTATCTATCCTCTTCTTTCTATCCAGTTGGGATAGCAGGTGTGAAAGAAGGTGTTGCTGAAGCTGGCTCATAGGCCACAAGCTCTTGAGGCCAGGAAGTAGGAGCTAAATTTAGCTTTTGATGAAGTGTGAGCTCTTTAGTATCAGGAATAGCAGGCCCTCCTTGAGCTGGGCTAGGCTTCTGCTCTTCTGCTTTCAATTTGTAAAGCACAAGTTGTGATTATGGTGCTGTGTGGATGATTGTGAGGGGGATGCTACCCTTGATAGTGAAATAACTGGAAGAACCTTTTGAATGAGATTGAAAAAAAACTTTACAGTATCATTTCATGAGCTGCTGAGCACCAGATGTAGGAAGAGTCCCAGGAAAAAGGTTTTGGTACTGCCTTGCTTTCCTGTGGTGTCATTTTTTTTAGCCTTAAAACCACCACTTCCATCCCTGTTGCTCGTGTTGTTTTATTCATTTCTTGGCAATGGAGTGTAGTCAGAAGGAAAAACAAACAGAGCAGGAAGCCTTGACAAGCACAACAGTCACACGTTCAGCTCGGTGCTTGACCACACTGTTTGTGCCAGGGAGTCCCCACGGTAAATGTTTCCACTGGGTTTTCAGTAATATTTTATTTTAGTCTCCTTGGAGAACCTGCCTTTTGTTTGAAGTGCCAGTCCAGCCAATGCTGCCAGTGTGGAGAGGTCATACAAGGACCACAGCCCAGCAGAGGCAGGGAATGTTTTAAGGAGGAAAAGGGCATTTCTAGCAATTCCCAGCAACTCTCTGTGTACCCTGGGTTAAGCCAGAAGGGTGGCAGGTTTTCCTTGCAGCTCTGCCCAAGTCAGAGGTGCAATGCTGGGATTTGCATCAGCAGTGTGAAGGTTTTGCACTGCTGTGTGCTTGCCATGGGGTTTGGCTTCCTGCAGCCCTGGGACACTCCACTGTTCCCCTGACTGATAATAAATGGGGGCAGAGGAGCCTGTGCTGTTTTATGAGTCCTAGTAATGAATATCAGCTGGAGAAAAAGCACAGCAAAACCCCTATCCTGCTGACCAGAAAGCAAGAGAGGGAGGGAGAGAATCACAGAATAAACTCATGAAGAATCAAAGCCAAACTCTGGGTCATGAAATCCCACTTACTGCCACATCTTTTCAGATGGCAAAATCCCCTAGAAGCATATATGTGAAGGATGCTGTTGCAAGGAGAAACTTGGGAACAGTTTGCTACATGGACAAGCCTGTTCTTATATTCTTCTGCTTAAAACATATGCCAGTAGCAAGGGGTGTCGTGGTGGTAATTTACTGTTAAAGGAATGGCAGAGGTCTTCACCATAATTTTTAGAGTGCTGTATTTCTTGCTGTTTCAGGTGTTCTGTTTCTCAGTAATATGCAGGTTCCTGTTTAGTTCCCTCCTTGCCTGGGTACAAATTGTGGCAGGGGCTGTAGCACTGGCATGAAGCAAGTGTTCAGTTTCTTCTTTTTGTGAGCAAAATAAAAACCTGCCTTTAAAGCATTCACTGCTTTTTAATAATAAAACTGTATTCCTACTCATTGACTAAGGAATGAAGTAGTTGGGGTGCAGAGCAAACACTTCCTTTTTCAGCAGAGATACAAATTTACTCATGTTGACCAAAGTTTTGCATATGCAGGCATTTAATCTCTTGCACAGTTTCTCTCCTGTGAGCTGTCTTTTTAAACAGAAGAGTTTAATCCTATGAGTAAGGTTTGTACTACAGCTGATCCCAGGTGGCTTTTCCTTTCTGACTGAACCTTTACACCCCAAAAATAAGGATAGAAAATCCTTCCGAACACAGTTCCAGGATCAGTTAATCTTAAAAAAAATACTGCCAACATACAACAGCAGGTGTTCTTAAAGCAGATATTCTTCTTCCTCATTGTAATAATAAATAACCTACAAGTACTTTAATCTTCTTGAGCCTTTTAAGAGTTTTGCACCCACATTTTCCTGTTTTCTAAAGTATTTTTCTACTCTGTTGTGGTTGTACAAAAACAGTGCGAGGTCTTGACTGTGCAGGAAGTTCAGTTGGACCGTGTGTCACCCACTACCCTGTTAAAGCCACTGCATCTGAGAACAAATTATTTGCAGAATTGGGGCCTAAATATACTAAACAGATGAGGAGCCTAAACTCTTGTTTTACATACCTCTATATGTAAAACTGTATTGAAGTCCAGTGAAGAATTGTAAAATCTTCATTGTACTTCAGTCCTGTCTCACTTACAATTTGTGACAACAGCAGGCAAAACATTTCCAGCTGATTATTTTTTAAGGTGGAAAGGTAGCTGTCAAAACAGTGGAGCAGAGCTGGACTCAGTGCAAGAGCAAGGCTGAAAGTAAGAAAAAATTTCCCTGGGTGGTCAGAATGCCGAAGGAAAGTCTGGTTTAAAGTCTTTTCTGTCTCATTTTCTCCTTTTTATTGTACCTTAGAGCTGAACAAATACAGTAAACTATACTGCGGTAAAAAACTGTCAGTTCCCAGGAAGTGATGACTTCAGTGCAGAAAGCCTAGGTTCTGTCAGTGCACACAGATAAAATTGTAAATGTTTGTGTGCAGCCCCATAAATGAATTGTGGTTACCTCCAGTGCTTTTCTCTTTGGTGCTCACTGCTGAAACTTCAGAAATGTTACTCACGGTCACCCGAATGCTCGAGTAAGTCAGTGCCTGCAGAGTTGGCTGGGCAGCTGAGCACCCACAAGAGCTCAGTGGTTCTTTTTTCATCCTGGCATGCTATGAACTCACTGTTCCTTTGGTAAGGAAGAAATGCTCCCTGTAGTGCCTTCTCAGTAAGCCTGAAAATGAGGAGGGAGGACCAAAGGATGCTGTGCAAGAGTGAGATCTTTGTTTTCCTTTGTGAAAGGTCCAGCATTTCCTGCACAGTGCTGTGGTTTTGCTGGAGTCAGGTGGCAGGAAGGGTGCACTGGGAGGATTAGTCCCTGCAGCCTGGGAGAGATGGGGAATGCTGGTGTCAGAACAGCTCCCTCAGGGTAAGGGTGCTTGGGGTCAGCACTCAGTCTGTGCTGAGCATGGTGTAAAGAGCCCTGGTGAAATGGTCATTGGCCTTCCAAGCTTCTCTTACTGCTGAGTCCTGGTCGCTAGTAGAACTGTGGGGATTCTCTAAAGGTTTGTTTTTCTGTTTTCTGTTCACTTTGTCTTCTTTCTCTTGATTTTCCTGGGAAGTGGTCTTGAATAACAGCCCAGGCTCTGAGTGTTTAGAGTGGTTCAGACTCCTAACCTAGACCCAGGTGCCAGTTTGCTTGATCACTTCTCTGCAATAACTAACTCTGTGTGTAGACAGTGCTTGGTCCCACACTTGAAATCCAGTCACTTTGCTAATTTTACTTTTAAAATGCTTTTATTTGTGTATTGCTGTCATAGAGTTGTACAAGTCTTTCCTTTGCCAGTTTTGGTTTTGTGTCCTGCAGCATTCTTCATTTCATTTCTCCCTCAGTATTTGCAGTCCACTTGTGCCTCCTCCTCTGCATGATGCCTCACTAATGGTCAGGGCTCCAGTCACTTCCACAGTCTATCTGCATATAATATTCTCTAATTATTTGCAGTGGTCTTATGTTCTGTGCTACTGACATCATTAAAGTAGGAGAATAAATAAGAGATCTCAATTTAGGGCTTCAGCATTTGCTCTTCCTTTCAGACCAGGGACTGAATCAGGTTGACCTTTTGCCTCTTTGAGTGAAGTACTTCCTTCCCCTAGAATAGTTTTGATTTTATTGATTTAAGTAATAAAATCTTAGGTTGTATAGTTCCTATAAACTCAGTCTTTCTAATTTTTTAAAGGATGTAGTGGATGTGTACCTTGCAGTATTATTGGTACAATTGCTTAGTGTGCATGAAGCCTACAAAAACCTCCAGTTTTACTTATTCTTTAGAGGGCTTTGATGCTAGAGTTTGGAAAGGAGGTTTTTTTGTTCTCCTGCTGAACCAGTTGTCTCCTTAAAACAAGAAAAAGAAAAAAGGTTCAATTTTAGATTAAATTTTTCAAAGAAGTCTGTTGAAGTTTTCGAGCATTCTCTTTGGGCAAAGATAAGAAGTATCTAAGAGTATTTCCTTCATGTCTTTTTAATTATGTTAAAAATATTCTTGTACCTTTTGGTGGCAAATTGTTTTTTGACCTTTTCATTTTATTAAAACATAATATAAAGTATATTGAATTGAAATTCAATTCCATAACGTACAGGTAAAAAGTCTGTCTTGTGTCATAATGCCCACATATGCATAAAAAACTGTGTAAATAACAGAAAGTCATTAAATATTGGCTGAGCGAAATATCCTGAAGATCTGCACTCCAAATGTTTTTACAATTTTCCACAGCATGCAAAGAGAAGATAATAGAAAAGGAAGTTTGTTTACATTTGTAGCAATTTCATACTCTGATATGTCAGCATTCTTCTTGAAATGGAAAGTTTTTGATAAATTCTGTGGTCAGCCGAGATTATTGCCTCACCATCTACTGGAGGAGCAATTGATTCTCATTAAGATATAAAGAATATGTAATACATATATAAAAGGATATTACTCCATTTAATTCATAGTAATCAGTCCAAATTTATGTCATTGAACCATCAGTAGCTGACCTTGAGATTAAACACGTTTTTGGTAACCATACAGCATTTTTACTTCTGGTATTCCTGCCATTATCAGTGAACTGAATGAGTGGTGGGAGATTAAATACATTCTGTAGTGTGGATTTTGAATATTTACCTGAAAAGATGTTGGGGAGTGAAACTTGATAAGTGATCTTTAATTTGCAAGAAGTATGTGCTTTTTGATTGGCAAAGAACCTCACCTTTTTTTATTTTTTTTTTAAACATGGATTTATAGACCAACCTGTAATTTTCACTGTTTTTGTAAAACATTTTGAAACATGAGTAAAAATTGCCCGTTGGCAGCGTTGAGGTGGAGCTGGAAAAGCCAAAGGGCATCTCTGCCCACTCAAATATCTCAGACTTATGTCACCTTGTTAAGGCATGCATATTTACGTCACTGTACATGCTTTTATATTTTTTAATACCAAGGCTTTTGACCTTTGGGAGTGTTGAACTGTTCCTTCATTGGCTACGACCTGGCTTCACACTGGGAATTCCTGGCAGCTGTGCTTAATACAGACAAAAATGGATGATGGCTGGGAGTGATTGTTGTAACATTTATGCCATTGCTGCAAACAGTCTGTGCATGTATCTGCATGTCTGTGTGTGCTCTGCTTTTCACTGTTCTAACATCACTGAAAGAGCTAAGACATTACTTGAATTGCTTTGGGGCCAGCTGAGGAGCAGGGCAAGAAAAGAAACCAGAGTATGGAAAAAAACCCCACCCCTCCTATTAAAATGTCAGCCCATCTTCTACTCTGTTTTTAGTGATTAATGGCAGAGGCGAATGCCCCACAGGTGTCAAAGATTTGACCCACATCTGACTGAATTAATGGAGGATTTTTCACAATCTTTGGTCTGGACAGCATTTCATAGGAGGTTCATAAGGTTTTGGTTCAGTATTTTATAATGCAGCAAGGTCTTTGTGTCACTGCTTTCTGTGAAAATAATAAAAGTGGTTATAATATAAAGTACCTGAGTGACCTGAAGCACTGGTATAATCTAATGAGTCTGTAACTTTTCTTTATTGCAGGCTGCAAACAGTTACCTGAGGGATCAGTGGTTCCATTCTTTGCAGTGGAAGGTAAGTTCTGTACTTCATCTTCTTCATTCTCTGCCTCCAAGAGTACTTTTTAGAATTCCCTGTTTGTTCCTTGTCAAAGCCCTGAATGGATAAAGTCTTTTCTTGCAGAAACCCTAAATCAGAACATGTCTGCACTTCTAACATTTCTGTGTCATGAATGAAGTGGACAAATTAACTTGTTACACAGCCCAGCTTTATCAACATGTGACTGGCTTCAAAGAGTAGATAGGCAGTTCATTCACATTTAAACAGGACAGAGACTGGATGGTTTTAGTTTTGTACTGTGAAGTGTAGTATGCTACAGTGAGTACACCTCATCACATCCTCTGGACTCTCGGGATATTTTGAGGTTTTTTGTTTGGTTGGTTTTTATTTTTCTGAGAAGCTAGAGAGAAAGTGTCTCTTAGAGTTGTTTACTGTATGTGAAACATCAATCAGTTATGCATCAGTCTATGTTTATATTTTAGGATGATTTGGAATTAAAGGCAGTTTCCATTTCAGAGACCTCAAGCCCCTTCTTATTTTCAGTGGGAACACTGGACTGATTGCCCTGAGTAGGGAAAGTGCATCACAGTGACAACATTGTCTCTCAAAAGCAGCACATTCCTCATCAAAAACCATAGCTGCTGACCTTTGGATGGAATCTGTATGGATCTTTGATGCATCTGGAAACAAGTTTTGGCCAGATGCTGAATATGGTTGTCCTCCCTTGCCTTGCAGTGGGAAACACAAGCAGTATCTTTTCAGCTCAGGACTTGTCTTCAGCAGGGTTTCAGTGAAGTCAGCCAAGTTGGCTGTGCAGCTTATCAAGATTTCTGCCTGCTGACAGCAACCGCATGGAAAAATATACGGAAGTCCCTCCCACCAAACTGGTTTTGTTGTAGGTGTATTTGATGGTTACAAAATAGTTGTGTGGCAAAACTACAGTGTTGGTGTGCTTTGTGTAGCCATCAGTGTCTGGCAGAATCGTGTTCTGAGCCGTTCCAGGTTCTTATCAGCAAAGGCCAAGTGTTGAGATCTCCTTTCCCAGGGCACTGGCATTTTCTGCAGCCTGTTACCCTGATTGCCCAAACGAGAGTGGGACAGTGGTGCTGATAGCAGAAGGCTGGGTTGTGGTGTAGCAATTTATTTTGGCCTCTTGACAGTATCATTAACACAATACCCAGCCAGCCTTGATTTCTTTGCAACTCCTGAGGATAGCAAAGCACTTAAAGCATGCAGAGGCAGTATCTCCATGTGGCCATTATTTTCTCTCCTGCTTTGGCAGGCAGGGATGATCAGGGAAAGCATGGATAGAAATGATGATGGAAATTTTTTTTCTACCTTACCCCCAGCCAGGATGGTTGTGGTACCAGTGTGCTGGTGGCTCATGCCCACTTTGTTCCTGCAGTGAGGGGAGAATTGGGGCTGGAGGTGCAACTCTGGAAAACATCAAATAAGATATGTTAAAGATGCAGCATGCCCCTACCATTCAACCCAACAAATAAATTCTTTAAAAAAAAAGAAAGGAAAAGAAAGCAAGCAAGCCAGGCTAGACAGAGTGACCTGGCTTGCTTACATGCCTTTCAGTCATGGAGAAGGAGCTTTGCTCTGTGGGAGTTGTTTTTAAAGGAGTATTTCTTAAACTTTCCAGTGCTTCTGACCCAAGCCTCTCATTTTGGGAAACTCTGAGTAATTTAACTTGGTGCAAAGTAGAATTTATTTTTGCTTCCCTGCTTCCCTCCCCACCCCCATTAAATTTGTTTCTGAAAAACAAGTGAAACATTATCTTGATTTGAAAGCCCTTCCCCTTACCAAGAATAGCAAATAGTGTTTTCCCATAAGAACAGTGACAGGGTTTAGTCACTGCCCAGGTACTTGGCATTAAGAAGAAATTCCTCTTTGCTAAAATGGAGGTAATTTAGTTTTTGGTTTTTGTTGCTTAATAGCTCAGAGGAAGAGCACGTGGTAACTCTCTGCTCTTTGGCACATTACGTGAGATCCCAACAGGCTGAAGAAGCAGGACAAGCTGTCAGTGTAGAAGGGAAGTGAGGAAGTGCAGTTGTGTGTGTCTACCTTAGTGAAGTTTATCACTTTCCTGGCACTGTAGCCTGTGACTTTAAGAGCCAGGTGCCAAGGTTCATCTCACTCCATAATTTGTATGGTTTGGTGATTAAGCAGGTAGTGAGGGAACCCACAAAAAACAGGAAACCTATTCTTCTGGGATGGGGCATTTACACAAAGCACCAGCTGGCAGGGAGATTGCTGCAGCTGTATTATAATTGGGTGGTTGTGCTGATGAATGATATATTTGTCCAGTGGTCTTACAAATAATAGGTCAAAACATTTCTGTGGGATGTAGAACACAGATGGAGACCAGTGCAGATAGCTGTAACAGTTGTTCAGGGGAAAACATTCAACAGAGATGATCTTGGTATTGTTTGTACTTGTGTGGTGGGAGCATTTAGGGAGCCCAGATGAACTCAGAGCCCCAATGTACTTGGCACTAGATTTAAGTTTAATTTTCTCCTGCCCTGCCCAAACAAGGCTGGAGGAATCCACTGTACAGACAGCAAACTGATATTCTGAGAATTTCCAGCAGTGGGGATTGCCCCCTCTTAAATTACAATTATGGGAGCAGAGTCATATTCTGTCAGTGTCCTTCTGACTCTTTTTCCTGTGCTTGAAGCCTTGGGAGTCAGATGCTGCACGTACCCTGAGCTACATGGGAAATGGGTAGGAACAGTGAATATCTGTGTCTCAGATATTTGGGGAAGCTCTTTAGGTTCAGGCACATATTTTGGTTTTGTAGGAAGGTGCTGAGGTCTGTGAGAGAGCTTTGATATGGTGCAGTTTTAAGGTTTAACATGCTGTGGGAATTCAGTTTGCCAGCCAGCACCCTGGAAATTATTTTTGTTCTAGAGACAAACATGGAAATGAAAATCAAGAATAATTTCTTCCTGCGACCCAAAGAATAATAAAAGAGATGGTACAGATTAACAGAAATAAAAGAGAACCAAGCATGTAATTATCCATGTTTTAGATCCAGCTTCAAGAGTTTTTATGTGTCATCCAGCTAACTAGCTGTCAAGGTGGTTACACAGCTTTTTAGTTGTGTCTTTTCCCTTGAATACTGTGCTCATCGAAGTCAGCAGGGATGTAGGGACAGCGTGAGTGTTCCTTATGTAGTCACCTTCTCTTTGGGTTTTCCATTTCAAACCCTCCCCCTAAGGGTTGCTCATAATTCCTCATTTAATCTGGATATCAGTATCACAACTCCTAAAGGATTATTGGCCACCTCAGCCTATTTTTAGAAATCCTGATTTCCTTCGGGTTGTAGCTAAGCCAAACTATCTTTGTCCAGAGAATAAACAGAACATGTTAACAACTCTCCAACTCCTCAAACATAAATCATTAATCCATTGTGTAAGGAAAGTTCCTCTCAACCAAGGAGGTTGGATTGAAACCATGATACATAATCTTTGGTATGTGGAAGCTGATAAGTCATAACAGTGTATCAATAAAGATAACAACACTTTCTGTGGATATACAAAAGAGAATAACACATGCAGTTCATTGCCCTCTCTGGAGCCAGGGCACTTGCAGTGGTAACCAGCCACTTCTGTAGGGGATGGATACAGCTAAACTTGGCTTTGAGGGATACTGGGACTAGTAATTTTGGGACACATATAAATAAATAAGCAAATACATACTCTTGGTATTTTCCCCAACCAGCATCCGTCTACTTTGTTGCTTGTGTATGTGTTTGGGCTAAAGACTTTGTGTGCATTTGTAGTGCTGAGCACAGAATGGTACCATCTTCTGTAGAAAATGTGTAGCCCCATTACACTGCATGCTAAAAGTATTAATCTTTAAAAGGTACACTTGACTAATTTAGTACCATGTTACATTTCAGTAAGAAAGACATCAGTGAGGTTTTCTCCCCAGGAATCCTTAGGTCTTCTTTTGTGATGCAGAGTACAGGTATAGATTTACATTTTTTAGTGGGAATTCACCTAAGTTCATGCAGGGCACGTTGCATTTTTTTTTTTTGTGCTTGATAGTAAGTCCTGAACACTGCCCTCATTGTGGGGTGAGTTGCTCGTGTTTTCTGGTCAGCTGGGTGATGCAGCAGTCAAACATGTCAGTTGACAGCCTTTGGGGGGATGTCCTGAATTGACACAATACAGAAAGAACAGAGCCAGGTCTGCGGGAAAGCATGAAGCATGACTCAAACTGAGCTTTGTGTGCCTCTGACCTGGATCTTCTAGAAAGGCTTGCCTGTACCTTGTCTTTCCCACTGATGCTTTTAACCAGTGCCCGTGTGTCCCCTAATGAGTACTGCTGCTTGCTTAGGGAGTTTACACATCTCTTAGCAGGGACAGTGCAAATGTGTTAATTGTGGGATTGTTTAGGTTGGAAGGGACCTTTGAACATCATCTGGTCCTCTCTCCACCCTCACTACGCTTGTCCTCTTGCAGTGCAGGGTTTACTTTGAGGTGGTAGGAGGTTGCTGAGAGCCTGAGAAGCCCCAGAGCAGGCACAGGAACTCAGCAGGGCTGAGCTGAGGGGAGCAGCCCCCTCCCCATCCTGCTCTCTGTGCTCGTGCAGCCCATACACACACCCCCCTGACTCACAGTCAACACTCACATCACCTTTTGTTTTAAAACTCATTTTCAACCCAGACTCCATGTTTTGAATCCCATGAATTAGGAAACTGGAACAATGTTGTCATTTGGGATTTGCAAACATTTTGCATTGAATACTAAAACAAGCGATGTTGGCCTTCGTTCAAAAACTTTAATTTTGGATTAATACTTCCCTGGTTCTCATAGGGATTGTTCTATCTGTGTCTTCAGGAAACAGATACTTCCATGCACAAGCAGCCCTATTAATTGCAAAGGGATTGTCTGTCAAATAAAGTCATACTTGACCTGAATGATATGCTCTCTGGTCTTTATTGTGACCAGGTTATGAATTTCTCATTCATTAGTATTGAATATTTTTTATGCAGTAGCCATGGGTGAGGTTTTGTATCAAATGGTGAATGTTCAGAGTGAGTTACTCTTCTTTGAAATTTAAAACTGCAAAATATTAAGTTAAGAGCAACTGTTCTTGAAAGTGTGGTAAAGCCTTCCTTGTGTGAAGCACCTTTACGGCTTTGTCACCATGGTAATGATTAAAAATAGTGCTGATACAGGAGTGGGGGTTATATAGAATTTAAATGATGGCATTAAAGAAATTTACAGCCTTAAATCTCAGTAAATCTTGCCTTAAAACTGTGAGATCTGGAAAAAAATCACATTGGATATAGTTAAAAGGGCCAGTGTGTTTAGTGACCTAATTTATGATCTGAGAGAGGAAGGTTTGGTACCCTGTGACAATTCCATAGCCCTGTGCTCCACTGCATAGTGAAAATTCTATTTGAAGAGCTCAGCAGTTCTTTGGAGTGGTAGTTCTGGACTTCAGACCTCTCCTTGGTGGTTACCCAGCACACAAGACTGTAACTCTCTCGACTGTTTCTTTGCATTCTTTAGCTGAAACACTGAGGTATTTTCACAGAACAGAGAAGTTTTCATTTTCTTTTACTTTGAGGTAAAACAATAAATAATTATGATACAATTAGGGCAGTGATGGTGCTTCTTTTTTTTTTTTTCTTTTTCCTTTTATGTCTGTATTCAAGTCAGTAATAAAATGATGGGAGCCAAAGCTGTGGAATTAAGTTTTGCCTTTCAAAGCCTCAGGGCTTTGGGAGCATTGTGGGCTTTGATGACATACTAGTTTTGGACAAGCAGGTTTATTGCTTGGACATATAAAAGGCAGCACACAAGTTCTTGGGTTGTGGTTGTACTCTGCCTCTGAAATGCTTGGGTACCAGTTACAGGAGGACTGTGAAGAGGATTTTTAGATATCCTGCCTTTCCTCTGCATCGTGATGCTGTTCTAGGCCAGACTTTGTACTCTGTAGGGGGCAGATGTAGGACCCAAGGGGTGTGTAAATGGATCTGTGTTGCCAAGGAGTGAGACTGGTACCAGTTTGAACTTTCTGGTGAACATAGACCATTTTTCAGTTTTTGATGGCGACTCTCGTGGTGAAGTTGATGTTTGCTGACATGGTTTGTTCTTCTTTTCTGTATGAAAGGTAACATGAAATGCAGCTTTGTGTGCCTGCTGTTCATCTGGTGATTGATAAAACCACCCTCTGTGTTATCTGAACAACCTCATTGCAAATTCAGGAGCAACATAATGGAAATCTTGTTGTACTTACAGCCTTTTATTTCCATAACATTTGTTTTTTGTAGTTAAGTTGGGGGGGCATGTCTTTTTTGTCCTTTTTTTTTTCGTTCTTTTTGGCTTGAGATATCTTCATGAGCACATGAAGTCTGTTGCCTCTCTCATTTTCCAGCTGAAGTTTGACAGTCTCAGGCCATCTGTTATCAGAAGTCACTTGAAAATTCTTGGCCTTGTTTTCTGTTTCTGGGATCTCATTTTGCTAGAGGTAGCTGTGCTGCCACAGCAGAAAGGCACAGATCTCACTTGGGAGGTGGAAATGAATAGATGAAAAACAGACAAGATGTTGACAGAAAGTTTTTTCTTCTATTCATTTTATGAAATGCTGGTAATGTTTCAAGAACTGGAACAGGTGGAGTGGCTAGATTTTTTTTTTTTTTAAGCTTTCACTGCCTTTGCACTGGGAGAAATACCTCACTCTTTCTGGGGGGCCACTGGAGCAGGTTCCTCCCAGAAGGTACATCTGCAGCAGTGGCAGCTGAGTGTTGGCTTCACATGAATCATTTCAACTCTGGGAGCTGCATATCCATGTCAGCACAGCACTTTGTCCAACCCAAGGAGGCTGTCTGCAACACACTGGGATGCCAGCCTGGATCTGAGCTGCTGCTCTGAGCTGCCCTGCCCTCATCCAGCCATAGGCACACATACTTGGTGCACCCATAGCTGCCTCCTACATTGCCAAAACTACCTTTTTGAAGGAGGCAGAACTCAAGCCAATTAATGGCCTAGTGGTGAAATTTGAGTAGAAAGTAGATAGTTATTTTCTATCTTGCTTTAGCTAAGTCAGGACCAGCTCTAAATTTTCCCCTCTAGACTTGGATGCTATCCTATTCAAACTAATATTAGGTCTGAAGATAGAGGGGTGTCAAAAACAGCTGAATAAACAGGTCAGCTTGTTATTGTGTGCTTAGGTCTGAGCTCTGAAGAGGAGCAGATACAATTGCTGGAATATGTTGTTTCTCAGGAATGCTGAGCTGCTGGCCAAGAGGGTTTTGTGCCGGTGAATTGCTCCTCCACATCATTCCAGGGCTGACCTTATGACTGATTCTTTGTAATTCAGGATTTTGAGGTCATGGTGACCAAGAATTTCACCAAATCACAACTTCTCGTCTGTAGCTTTCATAATATAGAGATGCATCAAAATCATTCTCTTGTTCAGATTTCTAGCTGCAGAAAAATCTGTTTTTAGGAGATCTCTTGTGGAGACAGGACAAGACTGGTAGGCTTTCCCAGGAGTGTAATTATCCTTCTTGCATGATGCATTGGGTGTGAAAACCTAACTCTGGGAGATGACACATGCTAAGTGCCTCGTTAAGCTGCTGCCATGGGGCCCAGTTCTGCATTCTGGATGTTATGAGAACTCTTGGTGTCAGAAGACCTTCATGACCCTGAAGGAGCAAAGAGGATCTAGATGTTGTTCTAAATTTCTCTTTCATTTCTTGCACAGTTTTGTCCTTATATTATGGTATACATAATGCATTAGGGGATTATAAAGCTGCTGCTAATACCCAAAGAAAACTGTAAAACAGTATATTGCAAGTGTCACTGACTGTATCATCTGCCCTAGCTCTTGCTGTAAGCCTTATGTTTATCTTGTCTGTCACAGCTCCTTGTCTTTTTTTCCTAGAACACTGATGGTTTTAAAATTAGAAAAAAAAAAGTATCCAAAAGCAAGTATGTCCTTCATTCCCCTCTCTTCATTCAGGAGCCATTGCATTGCAGCTATTTCTTATTGCCTGGTCTCTGGTGCTCTTAACTGTTTTATTTAAGATGGGAATGCTGGATTAGGCTGTATGACCAGAGGGGAGATCCATCAAGGACAGCAGGGATGTTGTGAGTGATTTCTGAACATGAGGTGGGCAGTGGATCTGGGAGCGCCCCAGTGATCTCAGCAAGGATGTGAGTCTTGGGATCAGAAAGCTGAAAGCTGTGAGTCTTCATTCAGTCTTGCACATCACGCAGCACTTGTGCAAAGGAGAAGAAAAACTAGGAAATTGCAGGGATCCAGTGGCATTTTGTAGGCTGAAGAGTTGCAGGAGGTTTGGGGGTTTGTGCTGATGTAGCACAATAAGATGCAATATAAAAGCATGGAACAAAGTGATGGGAATGTTTCAGATGCAAATGCTGCTCCGAAATTTGGCATCTCCCTGTGAGAAACCAGAAAATTCGGTGCTCCAAAGCCCAGTAATTTGAAGATAGAAATACCCTGCTTTTCTGAAGTCCCTTTTAAGATGCTTGCAAGCATCACATCAGCATCCAGTCCCTGCTCTCCCTAAGGCTCTGCAGCAGCTTTCTGACACAAACATGTTCCTCGAGCCGTGCACATCTCTCTTGCTGACGACATTGATGATGCAGGTGCACAAGAGAGAAGCCAAACTCAAAGCCATTTATGGTGTTGAGGAGCTAGAAAATCAGCAAACTAATACATTTGCCAAGGAGGAGAAAGTGGAACAGGTGGGTAAACGTCCATTTGGGAGGTTTTGCTGACTGGTGAAAGGGGAGGAGAGCAGAAAAAGCTGAGAGTGTCCACTGCCAGCAGCAGAGAGTAGTAAGGAAAAGGGATGACGTGGCTTTTTAATCCATTTTGCATATCTAGGAAGAAATAATTGCTTTGTGTGCTGCTTGGTGTTACCTCAGCTTACTGGAATTTCCCAGAAAATAAAAGGGGGATAGATTATCTTTCTGAGGTTGTCTTTTGTTAGCAGTTACTGCAGTGTGTAGCAACAGTAGCTGCTTACCCCAGTCTGGGGTGGTTTCTCAGGTGGCGAGCTCTTCCGATCAGGGTTCTCACACGCCTGAAGTTACTGGCACCTCTTGTGCAGCCTTGCAGATGAGGCCACGTCCTGTTTTCCTGGTGATGACCACTTCTCTCGTGCCTGAGTGGGATCTGAAGGGTGCAGTGCCAGAGCAGGGGGGGGCTCTGCACAGCAGGTATGCCTGGCTGTGCTCCATGGTGGCCTTGTGCACAGCTTTTTGCTTTGCCAGACCTGGTCAAAGTGCACTGATGATAAGGTTTGCCCTTGCTCCTTTATTTTCCTACACAGTGTCTTTTCTCTGCAGTGGCAAAGTCATTTATTCCCAGCACAGGCTGAGAACTGGTGGATGCCAAGGCTCCACAGACACAGCCATCATGTGTAGAACATAAAGGGCATGAAGGAAAAAGGAATTAGGAACCTGGATCAGTTCAGTTGGGTGTCAGAGGCATTTTATAATGTAGTCAGTAACTGCAGGTCTCTGCACAGAAAAACACACAGCAAGGACCACACCTAGATGGCACTGAATGTCACAGTGCCTTGTGTCACCTGTGCTCTGTTTGCTGCATGTCGAAATCCAGTGTCACACAGTGTCTGCTGTGCTTTAGTTGTTTAATATTACTTTTTTGCCCCTGTGCACTCAATGCAGTAGGTCCACTGAAGGGTTCAGAAAGCATGGAGTGTGTATGGTACACATATTCCTGCTTTTTTTCTAGTATGCTCTTTTTTATATTTTTGAATTGGACATGATTTTTCTGACTTTGGGTCACGCTGCAAATACAGGAGCAGGTCAGACTCACACCTCTCTGGAAACTGTGGGTTTTGCCAGAATGTCAGGCATTTGCTGCTCTGGAGAAAAGGGCCAAGTATGCTGCAGCAGGGAGCAGTGAGGTCCTGGAAGAGGAGGAGGCAGTTGTGTCTGAACACGTTTGAAACCTTCCCTCTGCTACTGAGTCAGAGGCTGTTGAAGTCCTGTAAGCTCGAGCAGGGTGTCTGCCTCCTGCCCTGTTGTGTGAGGACAGCAGCCTCTCTGGGAAAGTTTTTCTCACTCATTCTGCAGAAGGTATTTAAGTAACTCAGAAGGGTTTGTAAACTTCCTCTTCACCAGCCTGCAATTAGGGCAGACCTTTCCTTTATGTCTGCAACAATTGTGTTGATCAACTGCGTTGAAGTTTTTTTTCTCCTGCCCAACCAAGATCAGGAGGAAAAAATGTGTGACTTCTGCGCAGTAAAAAAAACCACACCAAAACACCCAAATGCTCATGGGCAACACATTTTAAAATATTTCTTCATTTGGTGAGATGTCACATGTAATTTTCAACCCAAGATACCAGCTTTGTCTCTACCAATGCTTTTTGCAAGCAGGGAGTGGCTTGTGCTTCTGCTGGAGTATCTGCAGTCATAGTGAAATTCCGCATAGCCAAAGCAACATTAAAAACAAACCCCAACTTGGCTCTGGTACGAAAAATACGGAACAGCAGTTGCTGTGTGCAGGATGAAAGCTGATGTTTTGCCAACCTGAAGTGTAAAGCTCGTGTTGGAACTGGGGCCTGAAGAATGGGAGTGTTTGCCAAAAGGAAATGGAAGCAGGGATGGAGGGTTTCGGGGAATGCATCAGCGTTGGCCATGCCAAAAAATGTCTCCCCTGTGGACAGGTCTGATTACAGCAGTAACCACATTAGCCCAGGCAAAGTGCAGCTGGAGCCACAGTCGGCCTTTTGCGTTTTCTAGCTGGGTTTATGGCATCTCAAATACAGGAATGAGGTAGAGCTGGGTTTGGCTCAATCAGCTTGTGTTCCTGCATCTTATAGACACCCAAGGGCTGGGCAGGGATTCGAGAGGAAGACAAGGCACCAGCAGAAACAAAGCTCAGTTTCTTTGCTTGGTAGTGGGGAGGTCTGCCAAGGATGACCTCTTCCCTCCCTGCTTAGGGAGGCTTAGAAGAAAGCCACAGTTCTTGAGTTGCTTGCAGGTTTTGGAGAAACACACTGCATTTGCATGCAATTTTGTCTTCAGTGGAGCTCATGAATTTCATGGTTTTGCTTTTCTTCCTTTCCCTTGGGTAGAATATCCTTCCCGTTCCATCCTCTCATTCCCTGTTGTTACAGAAGGATATCTTTGCAGTAGTGTTGAGCACATCAGAGAGCAGAAGCCCAGAAGGATGGGCAGTCAGTTGACAGCTGTGTGCAAAGGAGGTGGAGATGTGTATATATATGTATATATATATATATATATATGTAGATAAGATATATAATATGCTTTAGGAGCAAGTTCTTCAGTGCATTAGTGTCCCAGCTGCCCAGTGTCATGCTGAAGTGACTGAGGAGCCTGCCCTGTGACCCTCCCTTGTCCCATGTCCACTTTGCACTTCTCTTGGTTCAAGCAGAAATGCATTTTGTCTCTGTTTCATGCTTGTAAAATTGTGTTTATTTCAGCATTCTTTCCCTTTGCAGTGGTACTGTCCCAGTGGTACCTGAGCAAAGGACAAACCCTGTGCCTGTGGGAAGTGTCTGTGTGGTTGTTCCAGCTCGTGCATCAGTAACAGCTGAACCCACGTCACCGCTTGCTGAACCCACTGAACTCTGTCAGCTCTGGAACTCTGTCAGTGCTGACCTGAGCCTTGGGGAGTTCTTGCCTGGGTTAGTGAGATCTGGAGCAAGGTGTCAGACACTGGTGGAAAAAAACTGGTGAATCAGGGTGGACTGAAAGTGGTGATGGCTGGAGATGGTGAGATGGGGAAGCACAGCAACAGGGTATCAACATTCGAGTTGCTGCAGGCACAGTGCTTGTCCTTGGTGCCAGGTGGTGCTTCTCCTTGGGGTGCCAGGATCCAGTAATTGCCTCACAGGCCTGAGGGTCAGAGCACCTCAGTTCCGCTCTGTTCCTGGCTTGCCATATGACCTCAAGGAAATCACCTTGGTTTTCTTGCTCTTTCTCTCCTTCTTGCTTTTAATCATCTAGACTGTGAGCTGCTCGGGGCAGAGAATGTCACTGGGTGTATTTGTTCAGGCCATAGATTCACAAGTGCCAGTCTCAGTGTAATAAATAATGGTGATTTTACCAGGATCTTTTTTATGAGTTGGCAAAAAATGAAGTGTTATTTAGACCTTAACTGAGTGCGAATCAGAAGAGCTTATCCTATAATATTTCCCTCCATTTCTCTGGCCTGTGGCAAGGAATCTGAGAAAGTGAGCCTCAACCAAGGCAATTGCATTCAGAGAAGCAACTGAAGCAGAAGCTGATGCACTTCAGCATTTTGCACTGGGTAGAATGAAATATGCAAAAAATGCCGTGACCTGAAAACATGGTGGAGAGCAAAAGTTTGCTGCTGCTGTTTTGCATCTATTTTAGAGAGCAGCACATTAGTCTTTCTGTGCAGAACTTTCAGAAGGTCAGGAAGAGTTTGATTACTGCAGCATGAGCAGTTGGAAGTCCCTGATTTAGAAAAGTTTCCATAATCTCATCCCAGCCCCAGCCCTTTGCCTGGATTGGGACTCTGTATAGAGAGTCCTTTCAGGTAAGTTTCTTTTTCATATTGGCAAGTATTGCTGGTAGGAACATAGTTCCAAAAGGTTTCAGTGGATTCAGCTGGTGATTTAAGTCCATCTCTCATTAGCAGGGAAAATTCTATTAGCAGCAAGTTAACCTTAGATATTTTTCAGAATACCGTGAAGTAAGTGATACCTGCTTATATTAAAAGCAGAATATGGGTATGGCTGAGTTCTGGGATGCCATACCCTCTTTATTTTCATGAAGATAGTGAGTTAAAGGTCAAAATGCCAGCAGGTGATCCTGCAGGATACATGGTGCACCTGGGCTTTGTAGGACAGGCCAACATGTGTGTTGGACCTCGCCAGCAACTCTTCCTGTTCCTTGTTACGCAGCGTTTGAACAAAATGTTCTGCTGCACTGGAGAAAACCTTCCCAGAGTCTGCTCTCTGTGTTGTTTTTATCTCTGCAGATTTGCATGTAGCAAGAGGCACCTCCATTTTACATAAGCACTGTCAACATCGGAGTGTAACACTAGCCCGTGTCATCCCTCCCCGCAATGGGCCGGGGGGACCTTGGTGCGGGAGCCTGACCTTTTCCCTCTTGCTGGAGCTGCTCCTGTTGCTCAGCAAGAAATAAACAATTGCTGGCACCCACAGCCCTCCAGGGCAGCACCCGTTCCTGCAGGAGCTCCAGCCTGTCCCATTCCTGCAGGAGCTCCAGCCTGTCCCATTCCTCCTGCAGGAGCTCCANCGACTGAAGGCATCTTTTACATCTAGGGGGAGTGAACCCCCTGGATTGACATTCCTGTTCTCCATGTGGGTCTTTACCAGGCAGCTTTGTTTCTCAGCTCGTGATTGTTGCTCCCTGCTCCAGAGCCAGCACAGGTAGAATGGAGCAGATGGCTCAGTGTTGCCTAAGTGCTTGCTGAGACACAGCAAATTGCTTCTGTAACCCACTGATAGGTTTCAGGCTTTAATTGAGGCTTTCAGCAAGGCGCTCAACAGTGAAAAGCATTCTGCTGAGAAAAACAGCGCTGTAACCATGGCCAAAGGTTCAGGACAGCAGAGTTCAACCCTCTTGGGGATGGCTCCTCTATTTATTTATTTATTTTCTGCTGCTTTCCCACCATCATTTGAGACTTCTGTAATGTCGTTCGCAGCCTGCAGCCTCAGTCTGTCAGTGCCACTCAGTCCTTTGTGCTGGAAACGTGAAGCCCACACTGATAAGTTTGGATCCTGTGCTTGCAGCAGGCTCAGTGTGTCTGCAAAGGTGGCTGTCCCCTGGTGCTGTCTTTGAGTCCCTGCCTGCCTGCCCTGAGCAGCAGCTTTGGTTGGTCTTCCCTGCATGGCAGCGGGTAAAGCTCCTGCTGTCTTCCCTCTTATGTGCGTCAGCATCATCAGAATTCTGACTTTTAATGGACATGTCTAAAAGGGAAAGAAAAACTCCCTTGCTCCTCCCTCACCCCGAGCAGGAGTGGATTTGACAGTGAAAGAAGGATATTTGTGGTGGAGTTGTCTGAGCAGCGTCCTGTTGGGCAAGAGTTTCCTTCAGCAGCTTCCCCTTAGGCTGAAGGAGCTGCTCTGAAAACGAGTTGTAACTCACCCAAAAAGGGGCAGCCCAGAGAGGCAAGGATGCAGTAACCCAGTTGTCCAACTCTCATCACCCCTGTCCCCACGTTTTGTCAGCTTCCAGTTCTGCTTTGAGTTTGACTTCTTCACAGTACAGGGCCAAGGAATAAATTTCAATGTTGGAAATTGTATCTCGTGAGGCAGCTTGGTTTAGCATCCTCAGTTTGTCAGAAAGAAGTTGTTTCCAGCTAAAAAACTGTCTGGTTGTCTTGGATTTGGTGCTGGAGTGGGTCTAACAAAAAGACCTTAAATAAAGGCACTACATGAATAAGAGAAATTAAATTCTATGATTGGAGTTTCCTAAAGAGTCCAAGAAATCTGTGATGTAGAAGTAGTGCTGGTAGCTTAAAATCACCATTGGATTTGCTCTGTCCCAAGGAGCTCAGAAGTACAAAGATTTTTGTGCAGTTCTGAAATCTCAGCCACATTTGATAATGTCTGCAGCATGTTTTTATGTTCATTTAGCTTTTCAGTGGCTTAAAATGCACTGAAAGTGTGAACTACGCTGCCAGTGTGCTTTTGTACTTGGCATGAATTTAATTAAAAAGATAATTGGATTGCTTTATCAGCCTTTACGTGTCAGCCTAGTGCCACTCTCCTCTCCCCCCCTCTAACAAATGCTGACAAACCCAATGCATTTGAAATCTGTATTTTTCTGCGTTGTTCTCTCCTCTTGTGTTTCAGGTGGGGGTGCAGAGGTGACAGTTGGCTGTTGAGCAGTAGATCTGCTCCAGGGTGGGAAGGAAGTGGCTGATAAGCAGAGAGCCAGCCTGGTCAGATGGTTCCTGCTGGGGCTGCCCTGGGCGAGCGCCGGGGGAAATGCCAGGAGCTGCAAAGCTCCAAAGCAAAACAAAACATGCTGGCCCTTTGCACAGTCCTCTGCCTGTGCTACACTTATGTACAGCCCAAAATGTGCAGTTGAAGTCTGCATGCTGCACAAAATGGGTAGTTCATGTGATTTTCATGGAAATGCTGCCGAGGGACATAAGATCCATTTTTTGTGCAAAACACTGATGTTTTAATGTAAACATGAGTGCCCCACCAGTGCTGTTATATAAACCTGAGCGTGTGTCCAGGCTTCTAAACATCCCTTTTTGCAGAGGACCAGGCTCATGCAGAGAGGGGAGTGGAAGGGCAGTTGCTGTCCCTTAGTGCAGAGCTCCTTCCCTGCCTCTGGCACTGCCTCCACGCTCTTGTGGAGCCCCTCCTGGCTCTCATGTGCCCTTCATGTTGTTTTCAGAAGTGACATTTGAACACTCACCATCATTTCCTTGAGCTTATAGAGTGCCATCAAGCCACCTCTGGGAGTTTGGGTTAGGTGGGTTTTCTCTAAAGATTGCTTTTTATGATGTAAAGCAGCCTCTGATCCAGTAGTTCGTGGTCACATGGCTGCTGAGGAGTAAGAGATGTCCTCTGCTTATCCAGATGGTCTCTGGATGGGGCAGTTGATGAAATAGCTTGGACATGGTCAGGGCCATGCAGGGAACTGGGGCAGATGGGGTTAGGCAATCAGGAATGCTATTCTTGAGAGTGGAAATGCTGTTGTATGGAAGATCTGGAGACTTTACAAATTGGCTTCTCTTACAGCTGGAGGGTGACATCATGACTTTTCAGGCTCCTTCAATACAGAAAAAAAAGCCTCTTGGTCTGTGAGATTTTTTTGCTTTGGTAAAATTGATTTAAACAAATTCTGAACGTGAGTTCACATTCAGAATAAAGGGCCAGTAAGAGTGGTGTTTTGATGGCCTCTCTCTCTCTGCCCCTTGCTTAATGAGTCTCTTAAAAAGACCTTCAGCTTTAGAAACACTTCAACGGCAGGTATCTGTAGTTGGCCTGAGGAAGAAGGTGTTTGCTAGAGGAGATGATGAAAGGAAAGATGCTCTGCAGTTAAACTCATTTTGAAATGAAAAGAATCATGGTTTCTCATTGCTTCCACAGAAGAAACTGGTTTAGACATGAAAGGTTTCCTGGTCCATTTAAATGTTCCAAGTACAGCTTTTCAGCCAGCAGAAAATACAAAACTGGAAACATAGAGCAGCCCTCTTGGGCAGTAGGAAGCACAGCTCCGTTGAAGGGGTTTATGGTGGTGTCAGTGTGGCCATTTCTGTGTCTTGCAGAAGAAGATTTACAAGTACAAGAAGGTGCTGAGTAACCC
Organism: Trochalopteron elliotii; assembly: GCA_024734555.1. NCBI lineage: Eukaryota > Metazoa > Chordata > Aves > Passeriformes > Leiothrichidae > Trochalopteron > Trochalopteron elliotii. The sequence goes on from JANPWX010000387.1 coordinate 221,334, forward strand.
CAGCCGCTGGGAGGTGGTGCTGAAGGAGATCCGGACGCTGGTGGACATGGCGCTGACGTCCCCGCTGCAGGACGACTCCATCCACCAGGCCCCCCTGGAGATTGTCTCCAAGCTGCTCTCAGAGGTACAGCAGGGCTCCTCTCACTCTCAGATGAGAGACAAACAGTTATAAGTTTGGGTTTTATTTTAACTTGGGCTGTCAAAATTCTGCCTGTGAGTCTGCTCGTGACTTCTGCTGACTTGAGTGGAGTTTGCACTTGCTGGGGAGAAGGAAAAATTGACCTATGTTATATGGATTTGACCCATGTTATGTAGATTTCTAGAAACAAAACAAGTCCCATTTATTTTTGAGTTTCTTGGTTTGGTTTATTTGGTTGGTTTTTTTTGTTTCTTTGGTTTTTTTTAATTATCTGTGGTAAATTTATAATGAGTTTAACTCATGCCGTAAGTCAGTGGCAAAGCTCCCTTTGACTTCTATTCCATTGGCTTTGCTTCCATGACCAATAATTTTTGTACCAATTTATATACATACACTGATAAATTAATTGTGTAGCTATTTTATTTTTACTAATTCTGGTAAAGAAATACATTTTTCCTCAGAGTTATCTATCCTCCTTGTATAACATCTGTTTCAAATATTTAACTTTTCATGGACAGGAAATGTAATGCCAAACAGGCTTTTCACGTCTTAGTTCTGATATGATAGCAGAAGAATTTAATATGAACAAAAAAAGCCACTACTGTTTTTTCTTGCAGTAGTCAAAAATCTTAGCAACTCACACCATTGCAACCTCTGGGTTGATCATGCTGCTGAAAAAGCACAGAGAAAACTCTTCTTTATAGGTGGTAGCTTAGGTGACTTCCAGACAATTTATTGACTTTTTCTGGTACCATGTTTAAAGAAAGAATTTTGGGAAAACTGGCCACAAAAAAACCCCACCACAACAATCCTTTTGATAATTTTTGTAGAGACACACAGCTTGTCCTAAGAAAACATTTTAAAGAAATGTATTGCTGGCTTTACTTTTTCCACTGATTGAGACCTCTGGCATCCTGGTGTTTGTGTGCTGAGCTGAAGGAGCAATGAAGGCTTGCACCACTCCTCATAGCAGGCACTGTACCACCTGCTTTAGGAGAATGCTTTTAATGCCATGGGTTTTATTCAGAAAATAAGCAATCGAGTCTTTCTGCTTGTGTCTGGTGGTAGCTGAGGACTGCGTGTGCTGATGTAGCAACTCAAGAGTGCTCTTCACTCACTCATCTTCCTTCTATTCAACTCTTTCAGAACAACAACTTAACCACTCAAGACCATGAGAGCATTATTGTGGTGAGTATCTTTCTGTCAAAAGCTGAGGACAAATCTATATTGTTTGATAACAGTTCTATTAGTGCCTGTCTCTGCCCCAGTGAAGTAGGGCAAATGTGAAAGCTTTTCCACCAGTGCTGTTGAGCTTATGCAGGAATGAAAACCATTTGTCTGGTTTTTTTGTGTGGCTTTGTCATTTCTCTCTTCTTGTTTCATAGATGAATTACAATAAAGCTTTCTCATCAGCCTGTGTGAGAGAGCACAGCATGTTGAGTGTTAACAGTCTGTACAAATGGCCTCCTTAGGAGGCTACACAGCAATATCCATATCTGTGGATGTACTTTAAACAGTCAAACCCCATCATTTGCAGATGTGTCCTATAAAACCCTTAGGCTGAGTAGTTTCCTGAGGGGCTAATGCTACCATATACAGAATGTCTCCATTGCTGAGGGTATGTGAGCAAGGGATTGCTCTTGTAAGTGTCATTCCAGTTTAACCCCCTGATAACTTACTTGTAAAAATATCCTCTTCAACTTTTTTCCTTTTTGTAGGGCATGTGTATTTAGACAGAAAAATAAGTGAATTAAATGGCAGCTCTGTTGCTCGTGAAATAAGTATAAAATCTCAACAGTTTATCAGAGAGGTGGAACTTGGTTCCCTATCACTGTGATTTAGTTTCATTCTCTGGCAATTTCCAGGAGATTTTCCCAGTAATCTAAGTTAGAGCCTCACCACCACCTGATTGTATCACATCTCTATGACTCTTTCTGCAAAATAACAAGGTGGCAGGTAGCTGCCAGTAGGTGTTAATTGTGTTTAACTGCTGTTTAAGATACCCTGGAATCAGCCACTGAGGTAAATTTCTGAAGTAGCATTTACTTTGCTTTGCTTTAACTTTCATTTAACTCTAGTGCCAAGGGTAGTTCAGGCCCCCAGTTACAACTGGTTGTTTCTGGGGAAAAGATTTTTTAATAAAAGATGTGAGGTGACCCTGCTGTGAGCAGGGAAGGTGAACCAGGTGGCCTCCAGAGGTCCTTTTAGGCTGTGTTATTCCTCTGGTCTGGGAGATGGCTTCTTCAGTTCAGGTCCTGCCCTCATGCAGGTTGTGCCCAAGCCATTAAGGAGCTGCAGTTCCTGGGCATTCAGAGCTCACTGCCATTACCCAGATAACCTGGGCTATTCCTGGAAAGAATTGCTAATACTGTGTATTTATGTAGCATGTGGAAAGTACACAGTGCTTGGCCGTGCAGATGGGACCAGCTTTCCTTCTCTGGATGGTGCTGGGGCAGATCAATATCCCAAGCAATCCCTTCCTGCTCAGGTTGGGACAACACGTGTTGCCACGGCCGGGCAACGTGGCACAGCACGTGGCTGCCTTTGACCATGGCACTCATAAGGAAAACACAGGAAAAAGTCCCTTCAGGCTGTCAGCTCTGCCACACTGACCACAGAGACTCAGCCATGACCGTCTCTGTTATTGTTATCCTAAAGCAAACAATCCCAAAGATGGGTTCAGGAGAGATCTTGAGCTCAGGTGTTGGATGGGGAGGGAGGCTGTTCTGATCTCACTGGATGGGGTTGTGTTCTCCATCAGTCCCCTGTGGCTGGGCCACCACCAGAGGAGGAGTGAAGAGTTGCAGAATGATGGCACATGATAATGAGTATCACAGTTCTCACATGTAACCAAGCAGAGCTTTGCAGGTGTGCTTGGGTTTCCTTGTTAAAATTCACACTAATGCTGACCTGTTTGTGTGTGACTGTGAAACACAGCCACTGCAAGCAGACTCACAGAGCTGAGTGAGGAGATGAGAGGGAGAGCAAAAACCAAAGCAGGCTGCCTTAATAAAACCCCAGGTGCCATCCAGATAAAATATTGGTGTTCAGCTGCTTAATACAAAATGTCCTGGCTGCTGTGTTTAGTGTCTTACGTTGAAATGGGTACTGGGAATCCCTGTAACTGAAGAATGGAAAAGCCTGAAGGCACCACCACATAAAATATATTATTCTGGTACCATTTTCTAATTTACAAAGGAAGTAACAAGAGCATAAGTTCATTACCCCCTCTGTGGCAGGTATGACCCCTAATGTGTTTACCCAGCATAAGCACATTGGTTTGCGTAGCAACAAAGGAATGGTTGATCTCAGCTTTTACAAAGTTAGGTGCTTGATTTTGATAAATAGGGTCCTCCCAGGTAAGAACAGTGCTAGGTTGCTATAAGTGAGCTCTTTCTCACTAAAAAAGAGCTTGAACTCCTTCACAAAGGATATCTGTGTGTGGTGGTGTTCAATTTTTTCTTTCAGGGAGATGTTCTGACTGAAACAGCGAGCCAGATTCACCCTTGCTTTATTACATCTTAGAGCAATTGGTCTGCTCCTGTTTCCATTTAAACCATTATAAATATTGCATTCCTTTGCCTGTTTTAGCTATTTACACTGGAGTAGTTAAAAGTAGAGTTTTCCTGAGGATTCCTAGCAGAAGTGTGCTTGAGCTTACTTGTGAAATAAACACATGACCCACCTCTAATTTCTCTATTGATGCTTTTGTCCTTTTCTAAAAGTGAGCTTTTATCCCCCCAAGAAAAATACTTCCCTGCAATATGCTTTCTGCAGTTGCCACCTTGAAATTCAATTTTTCTCTTTTTTCTCCCTTTCTTTTTAAAGGCAATTGCACCTTTGCTGGAAAACAACCATCCTCCTCCTGACCTCTGTGAATTCTTCTGCAAGGTATCAGAACAGCTTTGGTTTCTGAAATCTCATAGTTATATATGAATGTAGTTCTTTGAGCAGGAGGTTTTTTTTTTTTTTTCTTTAACTTCTTACCTCCTGCCCAGATTGAGTTCAGGTTTTGGTCAGCAAGCAATGACACTGGAATGGTGAAGAGCACCATTATGATAAATACAATCATATGCTTAGTATATCAGACTGTTTTGTCCTGATACTGTGTGAGAGTTAAAATTTTGAGACTCCCACACCTCAGTCTGGGTACAAGAGGTGTCCTATTGCATGCTGTGTTTAGTTAATGCAGAAATCACTGGAGCCACTGTGTTAGATGTGTGTAACTCAGCCCTTATGGGATTTTGTCCTTGGGTAATGGCAGTGGGAAGACCATAAGGACTCACCCTGTTTCCTGGTAAATCCGTGCTTCTGCTGCATTTTGTATCCTTTATCCATAAACTTTGGAGGACTTTAGATTGCAGACCTTGTGGATTTAAAAATACTACTTTCCTTGAGGCCTATTTGTGTTTCAGCTTCAAGTCTGCTTAAATTTGCTTACTGATGACTGGGTATGCATTTGTCAAACATTCTGGATGCTGCTTGTAATTCCCATGCAGAGTTATTCATCAGCTGCTTCTTCCTACAGAAATTGAATCAAGTTACAGAAACTCCTCTGACTTGCATTTTTATAAGCACTCTTAGGTCATCAGTAGCCTCAGACCTGATGCATTTTTATTCCTGATTTGGGATTTTTTTTGCCCTTGATCTCTCTCAGAGATGGGCACCTAATTGTCTGCAGATGTGTGTGATGGAGGTGTATAGTTGCAGGAAGGGAAACAGGTTATGGACTTCCCAGAACAGAAGTGGGCAAGGTAATGAGAAGGAGAATTAATCTTCAAAATTGACCCTGTCTTGAGCAGGGGGTTGGACCAGGTGACTTTCAGAGGTCATTCCCAACCTAAATTACTCTGATTGATACATTATGCTAAAATATTTCATCCTGTGATGGGAGAGTGGGTTGTTGGTACCTTCCAAGATCCACCACAGGTTTTTAGCCTGGATCCCAGAGAAGGGAGGTTTGTGGCATTACACTGCCTGCATGGTCATATCTCCCTGTCCCCAGCCCCTTTCCTTTTAAAACTCTTGGCAATAAGACCCCAAAATGGTGCATTCCAGCAAGGTTTGGGAAGAATTGGCGACAGGGAAGGGAATTTGCAGTTTGTGAGCTCCCATGGAAATCTTCTACTAGACGCCAGTGAATCCACAGGAAGAAGCAATGCCTTAATCTCAGGAAAAATTAATTTAACCCATGTGTCTTGTTAATCTTGGGGTAATCCGTGTGTGGGGTGTGAAGCCAGGGGAGCCCCCTCTCCATAATTCCTGCAGCTCACACAATGACCTGTTTGCTCCTTCCAGCACTGCCGAGAGCGCCCGCGGTCCATGGTGGTGATCGAGGTGTTCACCCCCGTGGTCCAGAGGATTCTCAAACACAACATGGTGAGTGTTTGTGCCACAGGAGCTCCAGCAGCTTGGAGAAGTTTTACTGCCATGCCTTTTGTGATCAGCAGCTGCTCTGTTGCCTGTCAATGTGCTGTGGTATCTAAATCTGCCCTCCAAAGTGAGAATGCTGCATGTAATTGTGTGTTACTTCATCAGGGCAGAACTAATAAGCTTTCAGTGGGATCCTCAAAAGCATCTAAGCAAAGCCATGTTTTGAGGGATGTTTCTTTTGGCAGCAGTGCCAGCATAGCAGCTCCAGCTCTCTCCCACCTGGCCCTTGGCTCCTTATTTACTCCCTGCATGCCATCCTTGCAGTTAAAACAGTTTAAAATCAAATAAATAACAAAAGCAGAATGGGGGCTTTGTTCATTTTGAGCTGGGGCCCTCAACATTTTACCACCAGCCCTCTTGGTTTCCATTTTTCTTCAGGCTCATGTCCAGTGAGTTCTTACCTCGGTTTCCTGAATATCCTTATGCTTTTCTATTGCTGTTCTTCCTTCTCATGACAGGATTTAGGTATTCTATTGTTGTATGGCTGTTCTTACCCAGACTTTCTCCCTTCTCATTGCTGATCAATTCCTTGTCAGTGGTTGAAATAAATACCCTGCTTTGCTTTCCACCCTGTGGACCACATTCCCCTCCCCTAAACTCTGACAATATTCTTACATGATCCATATTCCTTTCCTAATAGAGGTCTGAGGTATTTCCCAGCTCTCCAGCTTTTGTGGCATATTAAGTTTCCTGCCAATGTTTTTATAAGTTGCATGAAGAAGTCTTACTTCACAATGCAGTGGCAAAGAATAACAAATAAAATATTTAAGGCAGTTGATTTGGCTGTGGTCTCAAGGATGAACCTCTGTAACTTCATAATCAACTTCTTTTCACTAACATATAATTTTAGAGACCATCCATACTGTGATTAGCATGAACCCAGTAGAAAACAGTTAATATTTCTTATTTTTCCAATCTTATTATTTAACTCCCTTAGTTTACAGAACTAGGTAGAAAGCCCAAGATGGCAAAAAGGTCATATTCCTGGCTCTGTGCCAGCACTCTGCAGACATGTAAACATTTTTGAATATTCTGTAGTGTTCAGTGAAATATTCTGTAAATGTTATTCTTGGATTCCAGACTGATTTTTTTAAAAGCATCCAGAGCTCTTGAGGGGTCTCAAATAAAATCTAAATGCATAGTGTAATGCTTGTATTTGGTTAGCTTCAGAGAATTGGGTATATTTACCATACTTAACATTTGCAGATTGAAAATCAACATGTCTGTACCGCAGTGTGTAGTCTGAGAATTTATGGTGTCAGGTATTAATTGGAGTGGATTTGGGCACTTTACCACTCTCTGGGGACTTCTGTACTGAATAGTGCTTTAGAGAATGTGTGTGTGTGTGCACATAAATAAAGTTACTCATTAGGGGGACGCTAAATTTCATCACCTCAGGAGGCCCAGTGCAGTCCTTGGGGCAGGAGACTGAGCTGGTTCTTCCCACCTTTGCCTCCAGTTTGTTCTGTGGCCTTTGAAAATTCCCAGCAAGTTCTGCTCCACAGTTTTCTGCCTATAAAATGGAGAAAGAGTGTCTCATTTATCTCTGATTTTAACATCTCAAAAGAGCAAAGATAGGTTTTTGTCTTGGTGATAATACTGGTTAGTGCAGGACAGGAGGCTGTTGTGTGCTGGGTTGCTTGAGGAGGGCTCAGCAACTTTCCAAACCTTTGGGTTTTAGCTGTTTGTAGGCTCAGCCCAAAAGTTTGAATGTAAGCCCTTCTTTCTTTTTTTCTTTTTAAATTTTTTAGCAAACAGTATTGGTGGTGTGTATTTTTCTGTGCTTGGTATGTGATAAGGCATTATATTAAATTTAGAGAGATATTTTATTTTAAAGAGGTCAGCAATGACATCCTCTTTATGATTTCTTGGACTTTGATTCCAGCTTCGGTTAGGACACCTAGACAGGATGAAAACTTTCATAAGCAAATTGCAAAAGCTGTCTTCATGAAATTAATCAAATGTTCTATGAAGCACACATGGTCTCGTGCCCTTGGATCAAGTGTGTTTGCACCTGCCAGAAGGAGCTGTTAAAAGTTTAATGATGTTAATTGTAATGATGTGGAATTGCCCACAGTTCCTTTGCTGGGTGAAGTTACCAGGCAGCCATTCAGTACCAGCAGAGTGACACTTAGGGCTTGGAGGAGACATTCTTCAGTCTAAGCTTGTTTTCAAGTTTTTGGTCGTTTTCTCTGGCTGTAAAACTTACCAGGTATTAATGCAGGTTGTGCTTTAGAGGTGCCTGAAAGCAAAAGGGGTTAACAGAAGGTTTCAGTGCTCTGGGAATTCATCATCCCTTTTACAGACCACCACTAGTTCATCACCATTTGTAGTATTTCTTTAGCATTTCAGTTGCCATGTATGGTTTTCAGGATAACTTCCACAGGCAGCTGCTGGAGGAATAGCTGGGAGTGCTTGTTTGTCCTCAGTGGACCTTGTTCCCCCCTTGGAAATCCAGCTCTGTAGTTCTGCAACACCTGTGTAATAAGGTTACACCTGTGTAAATGTGAGGAAATGTGCTGTGGAATAGCACTCACCAGACAGCAGAATTTACTCCTTTCACATCTAAAAATAGCAGGTGATGTGAGGAGATGCAGGATTTCAGTTAGCAGGTGGCTCTCTGACTGCAGGATTTAAAGAAAGTGACTCTTGAGCTCACCTGTCAAATTCACAGAGTAGCTGGAGTAAAATCCCTGGAGAAAAATTTGATCTCTGGTTTGGTACTTGATTGTTTATTGATATCATGTCAAAATTATTTTCTCTAAAAGCAGAATAGATACCCATGCCAAACATGGAAAAATAGTATTTTTGAGTTATATTTCTAAAAATCTGCATTTAGGAGTGAAAACAAAAGTGCCAAACAAAAAATGTATTTCAAAATCAAAGTATGAAGTGAAAAGTGCAAAACAAATATAAGTGTAGGTGAGATTTTTTGGTTTTTAGTTGTTTGTTTCATTATACAGAACTTTTTGCAAAGTGGGTATAAGTGAAAGAAGAGGTTGGAAATGCTGTCATTATTAGTGGGGAGAACATTACTTCAGTGTGCAGAGATGCTCTTGTCTTGAAGCTTGTCAGCATAACAGCAATGTGAATTCAGTTGTGTTTGAGCTGGTTTCTTTTGAAAACCCAGTTTTGGTGTACATTCACCATCTTCACTGAGTCTCTCCTTATTGGACAGGACTTTGGGAAGTGCCCTCGGTTGCGGCTCTTTACTCAGGAGTACATTCTGTCTTTGAATGAGCTGAATGCTGGAATGGAGGTGGTGAAGAAGTTTATTCACAGGTGAGTTACATTTAATTTATGGTGTATTTCCAATCCTGTGTCCACGCTTTGGTGTGTTACTTCTCCAAACCCTGCTTTACTGGCTGTTAACAGTAGCTGATGCTTTTTGGTACTGGCAAACAGCAAATAAATCAAGTCCGTCAGGCAGTGTTGGTGTTTTAAAAAATGCTGATTCTCAGAGAAGTCTGGGGTCTTCTCCCTACTTCCACACTGCAAGCAAATGGACTTTGCTGTGTGTATGTTCTTCATATACATTTAGACTCAGAGCGTCTGCAGAATGATTCAAATTAACTTTCAAGCTCATAATGCTCACTCAAGTGTGAGATTTAGGGGGGACTTTAGGAGTACCACAATAATTAAATTGATGATTTGGCTTACCCTTAATCATGAATGGGGCCATTGGATTTACAGGGTTAAAATATCTCTCTGTTATGGCCCTTCTGAAGATCCCCCAAGGATGCCTATCCAGGTCTGTCACCTCGTTCTGTCTGGCTGGTTTTGCCAACAGAAATCTTCCTTGCAATGATCTTGTTTTTTGTTTTTCAGCATGCATGGTCCAACGGGACAATGCCCACATCCCAGGGTCCTGCCAAATCTCGTAGCTGTCTGCTTAGCTGCCATTTATTCCTGTTACGAGGAATTTATCAACAGGTCAGTATGAATTCCCACCTGTCACTCCCCAACCCAGGGCACTGCTCAACAAGATCAGTGTGAGATGGGTGTGCTGGAAAACCTGGGAGACCCTGAACCTTCATTCCCTGGTACTCACCAAGGGAGTAAGGACAGGCAGGGGTGAGACCTTGAAGAAGGGGTTGTGTGTAAATTCCTGTGTATCTGCAGCTTTGAACCCGAGCTGGTTTCACAGCCCTGTCTCTGTTATTGTGGAAAATCTGAGTCCTCACTTGCTGCAAAATAGACGCCGCAGTTCTCGACACATGAGCCAGTTTCCAGTAGACACTGAGGGTTCCCCTCTGCTATGTTTCCTGTTTGTTTATGCCTATCTGACTTTCCTCATGGTAGAGCACAGACTGGGGCTGCTCAGTGTCCAACACAAATTCCAGACACGAGGGCTGCAGACAAATGTCTGGGCATGTACTATAGCCAGATACATACTTGGGCATGGATTTTGTTACAGCTTTGCACAACTTGGACAGGAAAGTTCACCTTTAGACTAAACTGGTCTGTCAATTAGAGTAATGAAAAGCTCAAACCTTTGTCAAATAGGGGCTGCAGAACAGTCCTGTTGGAGCCTTTTAATGTTTTAAATTGATTTCAGTAATCCCGACTGCACAGAAGAAAGCCATCCAGTGGATTGGGGTGAAATGCAATGGGGAATTGCAAAAAATTGTGGCTTCTCAGTGTTGCACTCTCTGTCCCGCTCTCTGCTGGTATGTCTGCCTACTGAAATGATTTGTTTCCTTTTGAAATTCAGCCGGGACAATTCGCCAAGCCTGAAGGAAATCCGGAACGGCTGCCAGCAGCAGTGCGACCGAAAGCCCAACCTCCCCCTCCGCCTTCTCCACACCAGCCCTGACCTGGTCTCCCAGGAGGCCACCTTGACTGAATCCCGCCTCAAACCTGTCATTGTCACCTCCAATGAGATCCACGTGGAGGTGGAGCGCAACAACACGGCCAACCAGAAGATGACGGCCGGCGTGGGCAACGACAGCGAGCCCAACCTCATCGACTGCCTGATGGTCAGCCCCACCTGCAGCACCATCAGCATCGAGCTGAGTGCCCAGGCAGACAGGATCCTGGGCTGCTACGTGGAGATACTCAAGATGCTGTGAGTGGCTGTTTTGAGCAGCTTTTACAACGATGTCGTCTTCACAGTGGAGGGGGAGTTTTTCCCACAGGCCTGTTGTCTCCAACATCTGTGGCTAGCCAGCAAATGGTTATAAATCTTAACTCCGGCTCTGGAGAGTCCAGCCTTTGAAAGAGGCATCTGGCACTGCCAAGATGTTCTAAAAATAGCATTAGGAAGATGAAAATGGAAAGCTTATTCGTACAGTGAGCCTCAGGCATTTTACAGAAGACAGGATGTTGGTGCCAGTGGTTTCTGTTTTTGTTCTTGCCCACTAAGAAAAAAATAAAAAACATTTGTCTCCTCCAGGGCTCTGTCCAGGGCTCTTGGGATTGCCTGAGACAGAGCTAGAAAAGGCAGGTCTGTGCTGGGTTTAGTGCAGTGATAGGCAGCACCACTGCCCTGACTTTAGCAGGAGTTGGATATGGTGATTGTTGTTCACTTAGATGTTCTCCCTTCATGTGCTTGTGGAAGTTTTATGTCTTATCTAGATTTGTTTGTGTTAGAGTGGAGTCTCTGTCCAGTTGCTTTGGTACAGCAGACCTGTGTTAGGCCCCAGGTGTTCAAATAGTCTTTTCCACAAAATGGTGACAAGGTGATTCCTGGCAGGCAAATCTTCTGAATAGCTTAAACAGGAATATAAAAGAAAATGTTCTTCAGGTAAAGCTTGGTTTTCTGTGGATAAATAAATGAAAAGGAATAACTGAAAAGCTGGACTGCAGAATGGGAGCTTGTAATAGAAGTGCAGTAAAACAACTTTGTTGGCTTTGACAGCCAGCTCTGATACTGATTTGCAGTATGTTTTGTGGCAAGCTGTTAAACTTCTACATTAATTATTTTTAAACAGTGTAAGACTTAATGAAGCCATAGTTGAACTTCTTAGAATCCAAGACATGGTGGGTGAAATCTGGACTCTGCTGTAAACCATGAGCATGTGTCCACACTGCAGACAAATGCACATCTGGGGGTCCACTCTCAAGGAATAAAATGAAGTCAGACTGCCGTGATGAAAGATTTTCTGAAGGTTTTGTCCCACATTTTCATTTTTTTTCAAAATACATAGTACAAATTTGCAGCATCACTCTTCCACTCGCTGCACAGCTGACTTGCAATTACTTAAGCACTCATTCAAAGCTGGAGACAGGAAAAGTGAATACCAGATACTGTTCCCATTAGATTCTTGAGCAGGAAGTTGCTTTGAAGGCAAATTTCGTGTATTTTTTCCATGTGGCCTAGGTTCTTCTGCCTTTAAAAATGATGGCATCAAAAAAACCACAGTTTGCTTCATGTGGGGGCTTCTGAGTCTCCACAGACCCAGGTGCTACATTGAACACGTCGTGTATTTATTCCTGTCCCCTTGACTCTCCCTGCTTTCCATAAACACTGTGCACTCTCCCAGTCCTGATGCTGGTTTGGGTGCTGACTCACTGAGCATTGACGGTTTTGGTTTCATCATGCAGCTGACACACCCTTATAAACAAATTCACTAACGGGCATGTTCTTCCTCTCAGTCTCTCCACTTTTAAACATTTGATATGTCAGGTCCCAATTCCCATATTATTTGCTACACAAAGAACTAATTTCTCTCCATACCTTAAAACAATCTGGGTTTTTTTTGATGCATTTGCTATCCTATCTGAACAACCAAAATCAAGTTGCTCAGCAGCAGCAGTGAAAATGGGAACATGTGACTGTTAGAGATGTTGTAGTTGTGGGGCAGATTTGGGCCCTTTTTCTGCTTGTATAGCAGGAGTTCTGAAAGTTGAAACCTCACAGTGAGGGACCAGTGATAACCCAAAACTGGTGCAACTCTCCCCAGAGTGCCCTGCCAGAGCCTGCACCCTGCTTGGGAAACCACAACCTGTGAGAACAGGGCAACTCCTAAGGCAGAGCCATGGTTGTAGCTCCAGTCATTTGAGTTCCATTCCTCTTCATCCCTTGATTTTTTTTTTGGATGCCTGAAAGCAGTAATGCAGAATCTGCTCCTGATTCTGCCACTGGTTTAGTTGGAGGTTTTAGATAAGTCACTTTTAAATGCCTCATTTTACTTATTTGTAAAATACAGATAAAGATTTTCGGTGTTGTTTTTTAAATGCTGAAACCAGTGATGGAAAAGCTTTCTAGAAGGGCTTGTAGTTATTACCAAAAATACAAGATAATGCTGTTGTGATGCTGATTGCTTTCATGCTCTAACTCTTCTTGAACAAAGGGTTTCTGTTGCATGAAATACTATTACTCTACTTTGAAAATCTGAGAATATGAAGAAAGAGAGTTGAAGAACATGCCAGTAGGAAGAAAACACTAATTATAAAACAACTGCTATCCAGGAGCTGAGCTCTCAGCAGGCATTCAGTAAAATAATGTTCTTATTAATAACAGTGGTAAGCCAAACATAAATAAGTTGTTTAGCATTGAGTTTGATTGTTCTTTTAGGTGTCTGACTCAGTATCATCATCAAAACAAGAGAGTCACCAGCGATGATATCTTTTTTACATAATTAACTTAGGGCAGCAGGGAGTAATTTATTTAGGCAAATTTTAATTATTGGAAGTCTAGGAAATAAGAATTCTCAACAGTAGCTTCAACAGAGGACAGTTTATTGTTCACCTAACTCTTACACAGTGCTTACTTTTTGGGGAAAACACTCACTTCTAATATTGATGGAGATGTTACTTACCAATCACTTTAATACTTCACTTTTTGCACAGAAACCTAAAAGGGCACTTTAGAAAGTTTGTCTGTGGGGCTCTTACAGCACCTAGAATATCTTTGACCCTTTTTCTAATGTAGTTGAGTAACAAAACACAACTATTGCATACTAAAGGAAAATACAAAACCATGATTTTAAAGATGTTGGCAGATGACCCAAAGTCTGGGCAGATTTTAAAGGAGACACAGTCTCTAGGGTAACATAGTATTTTGGTCCTGCACTCAAAAGTGGATCAAAACTTCTGTGTCAATATTCTGTAACTCATTCTGGACTCTGATAGTGTTACTGACACCAGCCAGTACCTCCTGAATGCTACAAGTCTTAAACTGTGCATAGAAAATGCACTAAATTAATTGAAAATTTTCTGTTTATCATATTAAATTACAGGCTCTGAGAACAGCTCAGCATTGCCCAGCTCCTACTTGCATGTTAGTGTTTCCATGCATTTGGGAATGGCTTGTACAGCCAAACTTGTGCTTGAGCAAGACAGCCATGGTTAGAGAAAGCTGCAGTGGAAAGGGGCCATGTGTCCACTCCTTGGGCTGGAGAACTTCAAAGTTTTCTTTTACCTGAAGGACCTCACTGGTTCCAGGGGGTGGGGAGACACTTAAACTGTCTCTGCAGTGAAATCTGGGTCCACAAATAGCAAGGTTAACTGGTTGTGAGAGCAGACCCCTCTTGGGGAAGCTCTGTTGGTGTTGTATCATAAGCTGTTACCCTTTGTCTGTGTTATTTTTTGTTTCCATGGCTGCCTGTAGTGGCAAGGGTCTGTCCAGATGTCCAGACACTTGTACCCCTCTCTGGGGCCAATGTCACAGCCTGTTTTGGGCAACCTTGTCTTGCTGTTTCCTGATGCTTCCATGCCAGCTGTGAACAGTGGAGCCCATTTCTATTCTCAGCAGTCAGGGCAGAACTTTTCTGGGGTCTTTCAATGGTGCTAAATTTTCATCTTTTGAAAAAGCCAAACAAGCCCATCTCAGAAGAAGGTTGAGCGTGAAAAGGCACCTCACTGTTTTGCAGGTACCAGGTTTGTGCCTTGTATTGACAAGGGGTCTGATGAGGCTTTTTCTCAGCCTGCCCTGGTGCCCTGAGCTAAACCTTACGTCATATAATTCAGGGAGCTGAACCTAGAGCCAGGGAAAGAAGGGATCAGGTACATGTCTGGGGGTATGGTCATATTATTATCTGACAACAGAAGTTACCTTGTCAATCTGCTCAGTCTGGAGAACAAGCTGCTTCCAAGTAGTTGCTCTTGTCTCTTCATTTTCCTCCAAAACCTGAGGGCTTGGGGCTTGCAGTGTCTCAGAGATGAGAGCCACGGCTTTCCAAACACAAGCACCCACTGGAGCTTCCCCTGGCTGCTCTGCATTCCCCAATAGGTCAGTGGCATGCTCTGAATATCCCAAGTGGATTATCCTGTGTCATGTTTATCGGGGTTGCCCTGGGCTGCTCGTATGTTTTGGATTGTTTGTGCTGCACATGACATGGGGCAGGTTTTCATTCTGGTGAAAGGTGATCCCGGGGAAGGAAAATGTATTATGTTGGCAGGCCAAGAGCGATGATGGCCCAGAGGCAAAGTCACTGCAGTGGGGGATTATTTAATTAATATGGTTGTTCTGTTTCTGGCCAGGCCCCTAGGACAGGTTTCAGGGTGAGGGGGGCTGTGTGCATGGCAGGTGATGGCTCTGATCTGTCACCGCCTGGCTCTGTTACCCCTCCGTGCTCCCCATGAACCTGCAGGTCAGGCTGCAGCCTGCCTGCTGTGCTGCTCACCTAGAATGGCAAATCCTGCAAAAAGCAGAGCTGGAGTTCTCCCCCTTTCATAAGGCCAGTCCTGGGATTTGAGCTGTGTGGTGGCTGTTGAGCCCAGCTCTTTGAAGAGCTGGGATTTGTCACGGGCGCTGTCCCAGGATCTCCCTGTGGCTCTGCACTCCCTCCTTCTCCTGGCCCAGCTCTTTGTCTGGCTCATTGCAGTGGTTGTTAACTGCAACCAGAACTAATCCATCTCCCTTTCTTTTCCTGCTTCAAACACTTCTGTCTTGTGTTGGAGCTTTGAATGGACTGAGGAAAAAAAAGAAAAAAGCAGCTGTCTGAAATGAAAGAAGAGTGCAGATGAGATGAGCACAGACAGAAGGAAAATGTTTTTGAAAAGGGAATAGGTGGGAGGAGGAGAAACACCGTAGGCTTTTAATAAGTAGTTTAGTTTTATTCTTGTGCTGTGTTTGTTTCATGTTTCCTAGCTCAGATTGAAGGGATTACAGGCTGTGCAGATTTTATGTTCAGGTCCCACTCACGCAACCAAATTTTATATATTTCAATAGGAGACAGTTTCCTTCCTTCCTTTCTTTCTTCCTTCTCCTCCTGAGGAAGCAGACTGATTTATTTTCACTGGCCTCTCACAGACCTGTCCTGCTCCCCAGCTTTGAGAAAAGTCAGAGTGATACTGTCCCATTCTGTCTGCAGTTTCATTTCACAACTTTTTTTCTTACTCTTGCAATTTCCTTTGAAGCTCAGCCATGAAAAATTGATTGGTTCATATTATTAGTAATCACTACTCTCCAGATTGCTCAAGAAGGAACTTCAGTGGTGTAACACCTAGCCTGAGATGTCACAGGAGCTAAGCCTCAAAGCAGGTCTCAGCTTTTAACCTTCTGTTAGAAAAGATTTGTGGGTGCTGTATCTCATGTGAAATGAGGCACCTTTAACACCTCTGAATTTTCTAACCCAGCCTTTTGACTTCCAAGTCTCTCCTGCTCAAAAATCTGCTTTTAGAGTTGTTTGTATCTACCAATAAAAATGTGTTGGTTTTAGAATAAAATCAGCTAGAAATTTCTAAAGAGTGTGCATATTTAAATAAAATGTCTGGACTATGTTCTCACACCTGACAAACATAGCGAGACCCAGGCTGTGTGGCACTTCTCAGGGCTGCAGCTATAGATAGGTTGCCATCAGCTCTCTCCTGCAGGGACCTGGTGTTTAAACAAGAGACTTTCAGCTGAACCTGAGCACAGGCCAGAGTTCTGTGTCACCGACCCATTCAATGAGTCTGTAGGTCAGAAACAATAATCTTGTAGATAGCTTTGATTAATCAAAGCTTGAAAGAACCCAGAGAGCTCATCTTAGAGATGCTGTGTCAGAGGTTTCCTTGCCTTATTTCAGTTTATATGACAAGCCCCATCCTCAGGTGTGTCATGGCATTCACTTTACACTAAATGGAAAAACAACCCCTGTAATGAAGTCCTGCTTCATGTCTGCTGTTCTGAGACATTAAACAGAGTTGATCATCTTCCTTATTTGTTCAGTGGCTAAGCAGGTGAGGGGCTTTTTGTCTCTGGAAAGAACCTTATGAATAGGTGATCACAAAGTGCTCTTGCTGCCACTTACTCAAACAGGCTTTAGGTTTGTGAGACACCCCTTGTCTCAGAGTTGCCCCTTGTTTAGACCTGAGAACAGAATTTTATATGAAGGAGAAAATTAGGTTCACTGGCTTCTATCACAACTGGTATGGCAAGGTTTTTGGATTACTGTAACTTCACATGTGCTCTTCTGGTTTTTAATACACTGAACCACTTTCAGGTCACAGTGGTCCTCATGGGTTGGTTGCTTGCATGACACGTCACACATTTGTGTAACCTGAACTCACACTGCTTTTGGGCAAGTGATAACTGCCTCCCTGGTTGATTTTTACATCATGATTTCTCCATTCAAGTAAAACTTCTCTGCATGTTGCTTCTTAAGAGTACCCTGCTCATGCATTTAAATTTTCTTTTTCTGTGAACACATCTTTGTGGATTATCCAACATCATGTGTGTTATTAGTTTATGGACATTGCTGGTTTATGTGGCTCCAAAGATGGATGAGACTTTTGAAAATGCATCCATCTTGAATTTCTCTGAGCTAGAACTTTCCCTTTGCTTTCTTTTGGAACAGTTCCTGTGCATATGTTGTCTGTCTGTAATGCTATCAGTAGATACTGTCCATTTGAGAACATTACACTTCGTTCCCTCCCAAAGACACATCACACTTTTGTGCCAAGTTTCCAGCAAGCTGCAGCCAATACTCTGGTTTTTAACACTGAAATCCAAAAGGTAGCAGCACTAAGAGGAGCTGGCAGGCTCTTCTGTGTTGTTTCTACAGACATCCCCAGGTGTTCCATCTCATATGAGAATCACTTCTGTGTGTGCTCATTGTTAGTAATGGGACTGAGAGCCAAGGTCTGGGCTTTGGCTGGTGGGTTTTGTGTCAGAAATGGGTTTGGGGGTAACTTTGTTTTTACAAATGTCTTTGCTTACAGCAAAGAAAAATTCCAGTTAAATGTAGAGAAGAACTGTAAATAGCAGTGGCCTGGTAATTGCTCTACCAACTTAGATGAAAGTATTACTTAGTGATTAAATGTCAACAGGTTTCATAAACAGCAAATGTCTTTAAGTTGACATAAAGAAGGCCTCTCTGGAGGTCACTGTAAATACCAGATTTATTGTGCCTCAATGGAGAATGTGCTGAAACAGAAAAGGGAAATGTCACTGTAGATTTTGAGAGTGCTTCAGTAAACCAGAAAGGTTATTGATGCCCACAGTAAAAAAGATTTAACTCCTTGAACTAACTGTTGGCAAACCATACTTAAAACCTGGTAATGTATTAACAAAATGTTCTTTTTGCAGGTCAGACTACGATGACTGGAGACCAGCCCTGGCCAGCTTGCTTCAACCTATCCCGTTTCCCAAGGAGTGAGTTTGCACTGTCTTACTATTTACTGGCTTGTTCTTGTTGCTGGTTTTTTTATGGTGAAATATACGTCAAGTAAAAAGTGATGGTAACAGGAGCTTTGTGCCTCTGGTATTGATTTAGAAACTGAAGTGGATTTTGGCTGATGCAGAGGGATGTGAAGACCTCCCCATGTTCAACTTCCTTCCCCATTCTCTCAGATGATCCTGAAAAGAAACATGGTTAACTAGAGACAGGCAGACAGGAAGGGAAGGAAAGCTGGTGAGGAGGAGAGCAAAGTGAGAGATTTGGTGGAGGAGGATGCTTTACTGGCGTCACAGACTCCTGTCATTTGTATTTTGCATTAAATGAAGAAGCTGCCCCATGGATCAGCCGAGCTCCCTTGGAAGCCTATTAATGAACAGTGGTGTTTATAAAGTGCAGACCTCCATGGACAAAAATTATAACCTGTAATTGTACAATTTGCTGGCTTATCACATCCCCTAATGACCTGATGCCTTGAATCACAGAGGTCTAATCCTCCATACCAAGTTACCTGGGCTACAGTGAGAGCTTGGAGATAGGTAACAGAGACATCATTACCTAAGTCAAATGTGAGTCTTGGGGGAGCTGTAAATCATACCATGATGCAAGGCACTTCACAAAATGACCATTAATTGCTTTACTGATGTATGATGCTAATTAGTTGTGACCATACCCTAATTGCATTGCAGTTAAAGAATACACCTGGCTCTTGGAGGCAGGCAAAACTCTGTTTGTAATTATATGATGGTATTGTAAGTCTTTTACTTTCTTCTGACCCAAAGCTCTCACTGACATCAGTCAGAGCCTTGTCTAAGACAGACTCAAGAAAAGCTACAAGATTTGTTCCAAGCAATTTTCCCCCCTAGGTTAATGAAAGAGGCTTTATCTGATTTTTTGAAACTTTTTTTTTGTTGCTCAGCAAGTCCTTTTATTATCTGGAAAGAACTGAAAAGTGCTTGTTTGGTTTTTTGGGCTTTTTTTTTCCCCTTTTTCCTTTCTCTCATCCTCATACTCTGTTTTCTGTTTTAAATTTCAGGGCTCTCGCACATGAGAAATTCACAAAGTAAGTTTCTGGGTCTCCTTTGTTTTATTGAATAAATACTTGTACTACTCAATAATAGCAATGATGCATTATTCAGTATTGTGTCTCTAATGGCTTTTATCTGTGAAGGGCTGTAGGCATGTTCTGTTAGCAATAAAAAGTTTTCTTTGTAATTTATTGTGCTAGCAGGAGCCCAAGGACTAAAGCCACTGGGTGCTGATAGAATTTACAAAGGAGTTTGTCAATGCACATCTCAGAAACGTTTTCTAGGCTATGTGAACAGACACTGTCCTTGGTAATCACTTTTAGGCATCATATTTCCCTCCTGTGGAAGGATTTTAACTTGTTTGTCTCTAAAGTGCATTAATATATATAATTGTAGTGTTATTCAAAAGAAATGTGACACTTGTGCCAATGCTGCAACAAGCAACTGCTTATTCTTGTCCTTCTTACTCTTATTTTTTCAGGGAGCTGAAATATGTGATTCAGAGATTTGCAGAAGACCCGAGGCAAGAGGTGAGTTTGCTGGCAGTTTACACAGAGTATTAGTTGGAGGGATTGCAACTGCACTTGTTCAGATCTCCCCTTAAGTAGTTTGTTCTAAAACACGGTGTGGTTTTGCTCTGTCTAAGTCTCTTAAGGAGTTGTGGCCACTCAGGGTGGTTTATATGTAAGGTTTGTTTGTTGTCACCTCCTTGTCTGGCATCCGTTGATGTCCTTGTCCTGCAGTAAACTGCAGCCAGCAAGATTTTCCCCCTCTGTGGGATCACTCAGAGCTTTTCATCTTCCATACAAAAAAAAAAAAATGGAAGCAAAATCCATGGATCCACACAGCTTACAAAATACCAGGTTTGCTGTAGCTGTGTTTCAGCCACGCTGTGTGCAAATGACCATAATTCTGATGAATTGGCAGCAGAAAGGGGTGGGAGGTGTGTTGCTGGGCTGAGAGTGTTGCTGCAGCCTCGTGGTGGCTGCTGCCTTGGAGCTGCACTCAGAGCCTGCTCAGCATCATCAGCTTTGGCTGACTCAGAGGGAACCTCTCATCCACAGTGACTCTTGCTTTTGGCATAAAAAGCTCCCTCAGTCTGTGGGTGAAGCTGTATCATCAATGCCCAAAACTCCTCATTTTTATGGGTTTAGTTCTTGTGAGCAGTAGTTACCCTTGTCAGAAGAGACCTTCTTGTCCTGGAATGGCACCAGGATTTCATCTGTCACTAGCGTTCTGTGCCCAAAGGAAAGAATTTACCTCCCACACACACCCCTCAAAAATTGAAATGGAACTTCTGTTTCTTCAAGTGCAGGAAAAAAAAAGAAAAGGAAAAAATAAAGCTTAATTATGGCTTCTCTATTAAATTGTGGGACTCAATATAGTAATGTCTACAGTGGGCCAAATTTAGACTAATGGTTGCTCACTGGTGCCAGTTCTCCAGTGCAGCTTTCCTGTTATGAATCCCTGTTGAGTTTTCCCTGTGGACTTCCTTCACCCTGACTCTGGTCAAATTTTATTAGAGCAGGACTAATAAGAATTGTTAATGATAGGAATGAGCAAGCCATCAGCCACCACCACATTTGGTATGCAGATCACATCAGATGTATAAACACACATGCTGGGAGGGCAGGGGGAAAATGACAGAAGCTGAGAAATTTGTGGGGGTTTTTTTTGTTTGGTTTTTTGGTGGTGTTTTTTTTTTCCAGGTGAAAGGAGCTGTTCTAGATTAGAGCCATTTCGTGTTTGATTTGTGAAAAAGGAATGAAAAGGGCCATGCAATAAGGGAGGATGCAGCTTCCCTCTTAGTTATACTGAAAAAATGGATTCTGGGAGTGGAGACTGGCCTGCAGCTCCTTAGATTGGAATATTAACCATGAAATTTCCAGCAGTCCCTGGCTTTGCAGTTACTTTTGGCCCGCTGTGGGAGATGCTGGTGGTTATTGGCAGGAGCTGTAACCTTCCCAATGTGTTCACTTCTTGGCAGGTGCACTCGTGTTTGCTGAGTGTGAGGGCTGGCAAGGACGGCTGGTTCCAGCTCTACAGCCCTGGGGGAGTGGCCTGTGATGATGATGGAGAGCTCTTTGCCAGCATGGTACGTGTCTGCAGTGATGTGAGTTCAGAAACTTCTTCTTTACAATAAGTAGCTGATCCCTAGTTGACAGTAACAGGATTTACTTGTTTTTGTCAAAAAATAAATTATCAAAATCACGATTTTGTTAACCATGAGTGTTCACCAGAAAATCCAGATCTTTCTGCCACCAAATCCATTGACCTCCCTTGCAGTCACAGTTTGGTTAGCACATTACTGTTCTCTTTTTGAACCTTGGCATGTTTTCTTACTGGTAGAGTAATACACAAACCATGCTTGTGCATATGTATGTATCTCTGTATTTATAAAGATCTGTCTTTGTCTGTCTGTATAAAAAACTCTCTCAGGGAACATGGAATACTGGGAGACAGACTGTTCTGTACATCCACACCTATGGTTTACATTTATAGGCTGCCCTGGAATTTAAAACCAACAGTTACATTGGCTTAATCAAAGGATGGATGGATAGATATAAAAAGGTGTTATCAGTGTCTCTGCCCAATTACATTGTTGTGAAGAGGTGTAATTAGAAGCCAGCATTCCATTTCCAGTTGTTACTTCTTTTGTAACTCTGAGAAGGGCTAGACAGAAAATAACAGGTTTTAATCAATGATGTGATTTAATCATTGTCTTTCTGTGCAGCCTGGGTCAAGACACATAGGTCTCTCTCTGTATTAATTCTCCTTATACCAAGTAAGATGGAAATTATAATACTGTCTTGCCCTGGTAAGGAGGAAAACATTTGTTGAAGTTGGCTTTGGGTACATAGGGAAGTGACTTTCTACACTTTGTGCATCTCCCAGATGCTGAACGTTTTGGGACATAAAGAACATAGATGTCTGTCAATACCCTTAAATTTAGATGGATCAGATACCTCTGAAACTGATAATGGAAGAAGAGTGTTTACAAAAGGTTTCACCCCTCTTCACTGTTCATCTGTCTTTTATCTTTGAAAAGAATTTCTTCAGAACTGTATAATTTCTCCTGAGAGCTGTTGTGGTTCAAGATATTTATGAGCATCAGGAGATGGCAGAAAGCACAATGCTAACACACATTAATATGCAGTACTCTGTGCCCTTTGCAAGGATGTTGATAAATACTTAAAGAGCTGCTAACGACTAACCATAAAGTTGGAAAAACACCCTGTTCTGAGATGCACCTAATGTTACTTTACTGTCAGTGTCAGTATTTTCCATTGCTCAAGAAAACCTCTAAAAAAACTTAATGAAAACTGCATGAAATTAAATCCCTTTTGGCATGGAGGTTCACATTTTTAAAGGCCACCTGAGCTGATGGATGCTTAAGGAAGATAAGACTTTCTGGTTTTTTTAAAGAACTTGCTGGTAATGAAGCCATGATTCACATAGAATTGACTTCATCGTGGCAGGCATGGTTGTGATATTTTCAGCAGTATTGAACATAGTACAGGCAATGCCATGAGCCAGGGGGGCCACAGAATGTATTTACAAGGTTATTGTAGAGTAGTGCTGGTGTTGAGTCCACATAATGGAGCTCTTCCTGCCTAGGTTGTTGGAAAATGCAAATTCTCACGTAGTGCTCTGCAGCAAATGGTCAATCAGCCATCTGGGCTATGAAATAGGACTTCCTTCTAGGAACCCACACTTCCCTGCATCTATTCTCTAAGGCTTTTGCATTGGAAATAATATGACCAACTTTTTTTCTGACAAGAGACATACTTGATTTGTACAAGTGGCTTTGCATTTCTGCCATAGGTGTTACTATGTGATACCACATGGTGCTTTCTGGAGCTTGCAGAGTTTGCAGAACAGTTTTGTCAGCTCAAGGACTCAAAGGAGTGTCCCTCAGGGGATGTTCTCAGCAGTTCTTTCCTTGCAGGGAAAACTGAGCAAAAGAGAAAGCAGGATAGTGGCCCAAAAGCATGAAAACCCATGAAGTCATCTCTGACTTAGTGCTCAGGACTGCCAGATTTCTTAAAGCAGTCCTTCCTTTCCCAGTCAGGTCCTGTCTGTTCATCCTGAACAGGTGATTTGTCAGTCACCACCCCTTAACCAAGGGCAGCAGATTGCCAGCAGCCCTGCCTTGTACCTACCCCCCCCAGCCCACCCAGCCCCTGCTCCCCAGCTGGCATTTCCAGAGAAACCCAAGAGCAAACAGATGCAAGAGCAAAATCCCCGGTGGTTCCCCCGGGGCTGGGTTCATCAGGTTACTGGGAATGGGGGCAATTGCACAGCTGCTGTGGTGTTTCCTGGGGAGCCTCTCTCAGGCTGTCAGCTGGGCTCCTTTATGGAGAAAAACTTCCCACTCCCTCAGATCTCACTGGGCATCACTTTCTCAGAAAAGTCACTTCCATTCAGCAGTAAAGCAGTTGAGACACTGCAACCCTAACTGTAAAGAGAGCCTTCATTCCTTTGGGTTTATTGCAAATGCTTCACACATTTTGACTGCTTAACAATATCCCTTCCAGAGGTATGTGTTCCTTAGGCCTACACCCCTGATTTTACCTCTTTTTCTTGAATAGGTGCATATTTTAATGGGATCCTGCTATAAAACAAAGAAGTTCCTGCTTTCACTGGCTGAAAATAAACTGGGACCTTGCATGCTGCTGGCTTTGAGGGGTAACCAGACGATGGTAGAGGTAAGCCCTAAAATCATGTGGTCATAGAGGTTTAGGAGCAGTGGTCAGGTTCACACTGCCTTTCCCAGAACTGGCTCTAGCAGGGATCAGGTTTGTGTGATATTAAACACCAGCAGTGGGTGGTTGTGCTTCTCTGAATTAAGGGGAACAGAATATCGTTGTTGCGTAGATATGAGTGTGAATTAAATGAAAGGTGGGTGCATGAATTTTTGGAGAAAGAGATTGTTTGCTGTAATGCAGCTGCAGAGATTGGGATGGGAAATAAATGGCCATGGTGGTGTAGGCTGTGGTGAGAGTTCACAATTCACAACCACAAGGCTCTTCCATGATGAAATGCCTGATTCTTGTCTTGCCACCTGCAAAATGAGCAGTGCACAGGCAGGGCCTTTATAAAGCCTTATTTGCTTGCATTAATACACATTTTCTATGCTTATGATTTGTTATTTTTGTTGTGCTAATAGTTTATACTTATTTTTCTGGCTTTCTTAAGAGAAATTTCTTGATAAACGTCATTGTCAGTGGAAAGAGAGCAGATAAATAGATGGAAGGAGTTACAGTTTTGCATTGACTTAGATCTGTGCATGCTAATTTAATCCAGTAAATAAAGGAGCATGCTGCATGCATTTGAATATAGTGTTGCTGGATTTTTTTTTTTCTTCATTAAAAGTAATTGAAATTGTGGAGGGAATAAAAGCTTTGCATTTTAATTGCAATGGCATGATACATAGCTGAAAAGGAAAGGCGGCAGCATGGAGGGGCAGCCTGTGTCTTAAATCTGTGTGACCCACTGGAACCATCCCTTGGGATCTGCCCTGCTCCTGGCAGTCCCTTCCCCAGGGTGAGTTGGGTGTGTTCCCAGTGAGGTGGGGGATGTCCTGGCCACAGCAGTGAGCTCCCAGCATCCTCTGATGGAGCCCCTCTGCCCTTTACCCATCCTGCCTGGTGGACTGGGTGCACCTCACACGTGTTCTGCTTGCACAGAAACCCCAGCACTTAGGGGTGGAAAATCCAGCCCTTAAGGAGCTGCTTGGCTCTGCTGCTGCTGGTGTGCAGTGTCCCAGCTCTACCAGTGCCCTGCCCATGGACCTGGGAAATTCTGGATCAATTGTACCTGTTCTGGAGAGGGCTGTGGCATGGAGCCATCTCCCAGGTCTGATGCAAATAATTGTACCTTTCAGTCAGAAGGAATGAGCACTAATGGGAGGCAGGATAGAGAGACTGGCTTTTGGAGATTACACGTCGTTCTTTACAAATAAAAAATTAATTCCATGTGTTGGAAGGGCCATAAAGATTGCTATGATACCCTTTAATCTAACCTCCATAATGCATGCTCTAAAAACTTACCTAGGAATTTAAACCACCATGCCCAGTGTAATTAGGATATTTGAAAGAACTGGAATGAAAGCCCTGCACTGACCACTCTCCTTTTGTTCTAGATTTTGTGTTTGATGCTGGAATACAACATCATTGACAATAATGACACCCAGCTCCAGATCATCTCCACCCTGGAAAGCACAGACGTGGGAAAGAGAATGTATGAACAGCTGTGTGAGAGGCAGAGGGAGTTAAAGGAGCTGGTATGTCACCCTGCACATATTGCCATAGCACATTGGGCTCTGTGCTCTCCACAAATGGAGGTACAAAAGAAAGACAAGCAGGGTGTGAAATTCCCAGTTAACAACAGGATGGGAGCAGTCTTCAGAGGATTTCACTGTGCATATATATACTGTGTGATATTTACTGATGTGACTAATCCCATACTATGTTTATGAATGATATTCAATAACCTGCTTAGGATCTGTGTGAAGGAATAAAGGTGAAACCCTGCTGTCTCAGGATCTTACAAGTCAGCTTGTCAAATTCTGCCACCTTTTGACATATGAGTAGCAAATGGTTCTGGTGCTGGCCAGCATTTCTGAATGCTCTGGCATTCCCAGCATTTCACTGAGATGGCCTTTAGGTTTAGTTCTTAGAGCTAGAGCCTGTAGAAAAAGATTCTTCCTAATTTTGAAGAGAGGATTATCTGTACTATTATTATTATCTACAGATTTAAAATGGACCTGCTTGCATTAGCACTTTCTTCACCTGTGCAAACATACCCACAAACTTCCTCTTCCCTCTTTCACATTTATATTTGTCTTTAACCCCTGCTCCCAGCCTGAAAAGTAGATGCTTTTTTTGAAGTCAAGCAAATGATTTTATCAGCTGTGCCGTCCTAACCCCTTTGCTCACTTTGCCCAGCATTTTAAAACTGTTTCCTTTAAAGTGAAAGTAGCCAAATGCAGGCAGGCTGAAGCAGACAAAAGGCATGAAAACCCACTTAGCTGTGGTTAGTGGGTGTCCCCTGGGGAGCAGCAGGCACACTCAGTGCAGGGGAAGCAGGGCTGAGGTGGAAGGGCTGGCAGAAAGCTTTGAAATGGGAGCAGGGTTTGCCCTAGTGAGGAGCTTGCTGTACTTCAGTGAGTCTGAAATGCAGAATGGCAGCTTGTTTGACCAAAATATCTTCTCTTTTACAGCAAAGAAAAGGTGGCCCCACAAGGTTAACACTGCCATCCAAGTCCACAGTAAGTTAATCATGTCAATAGAAAAGCAAGCTTTGTCTTTCCATATTTAAACACTTGATTTATGTTTGCCATGTGGCATGGTGGTTTTGGGCAGTTGAGTGGGGAGCCATTCCACTTGCTCTGTCAACACAACTGGAGTTTACACAACTAAGGGCACATTTCTGCTCTTGGGTCTGTGCAGCAGTTTCCAACACCAGCAGAAGGCTGTCACATTTATAGTGCTGCTCAGATTTGGACTGGCAGCTCTGGGGGACAGAGTTTTGCATTACAAAGGCAAAGTTCACAATGTCCAGTTCTGGATTTTAGTCATGGACATCTCAAAGAGACCCAGCATTTAAGCCTGGTGCAGCTTCACTGAGACCAGGTAATGGTGCTGAGCACAGCTGGGAGCTGGACTTTGTGGTTAAATCTTCATGATGTTTAAAGACCCATCTTCAGCATTTGCTCTGACACTGAAGCCTTTGTGTCTCATAAGGATACACACGCAAAGGACATTTTTCCCCTGATGTTTGGACAAATTTTTCCCAGGGTGTGTGAAGCAATGCTGCCACAAGAGCCCAGCTGCTTGCCAAACAAACAGAAACTGCTCAGTGTGGTTCTGTGTTACTGTAAACAAGTGGGGCAGTTGTGCAACTCGCTCTGGTTACCAGTATCAGTGACACCACACACTTCCAGGCTGGGCACCCACAATCTCTCTTCCCCATCTCCTGTCTGTTTGCAGGATGCAGACCTGGCCCGCCTGCTAAGCTCGGGGTCCTTTGGGAATCTGGAAAACCTCAGCCTGGCCTTTACCAATGTGACAAGTGCTTGTGCTGAGCACCTCATCAAACTGCCTTCACTCAAGCAGCTGAACCTGTGGTCAACTCAGGTGAGTGCTCTGCAGCCTGAGGCTCAGAGCAGGAGCCAGTGCTGACTAATTCCGAAATTCCACACTACGTCAGCACAAGAGGAGTGTGTGTGAAGAGGCTGGCTTAGATGACTTTGTCCTCCTGCTATTTTTACAGGGCCTTCCTGTGGTTTAGCTCATCTTGGCAACTGTTTTTTTTTTCCTCTTCGCTCCTTTTTTTTTTCCTCCAATTTTTAGTTTTTGTTTTATTTTTAATTATAAAAGTGTTGCTGCTATCTTGGGTTGAATGTTCCAGTTGGGCGTGGTTGCTGCTGTGTACTGAGATGAACCTGTGCTGCTGTTCATCTGGGAAATGCTTCTGCTTTCCACCCAGTTAGGATGAAAAAATTATGCTGTGCAGCTCATATGGTCAAGCAAAGCACAGAGTCTGTGCAGTTTAGGCAGTGAATTGTTTGAAAGCTGATCAACCCAACAGCAACAAAAAGAAACTCAGATAATGAATAAGTAGAAGGAAATTATAATGAGAATGTGATTATTTTGTAAGCAAAAAAAGACCCAAGTTAACTGAACAAATTATTCTGCTGTTAAATGAAGGAACTTCGAAAATTAAATGTTTCTTCTGTGTTTCCTTGCTGGTTTTGCTCTCTGAGGTCCTCCACTGAATAGGTTTCCCCATTTTCTGTTAGTATCTATTAGTGGTGCTCAGTGAAAGTAAGATGATTGTCACTGCAGCCACAAAAAGCAGCATTTTTTTAACCAAAATGTCATGTAAATAATTTTGTTTTCCTAACTGCTTTGTATCCCAGAAATACCCTTTTTTTTTTTTTTGTATGTGGAATATGAAGTAGGAGCTGATTGCTCGCTTGTTTTAAGGCTGTTTGTATCTCCTCCAGATTTTTCTTAACAGTGTAACTTTTGCATTTGAAAAACTTTGATGCTTCTTGTTCAAAATGAGTTTGATTTCACTGAACAAAGAGTCTGCTTTTTGTGTGGGGTTTCTTTTTATTAAAAAAGGGAGAAAAAAAGGGTTTAGATTCCATTTTATTTTGCGATATCCTGGTTTCCATTAATCTAGAATTTAGAAACAGCAGAAACCAAGTGGGTCAATAGAACAATTGCCAATCAATAGTGCATTGTTTTTGAGACCAAAATAGCTAATTAATACCACTTGCATTGTGCTTTTTTTTGTGTGATGTGGTTGGGAACTGGCTGAGGCTGCCACAACCATCGTGTATAGCCTGGGTGGGAGCCCGTTCATACAAAGTCCAGCCTTCAAAGGCACCACTCTAATTAAGTGATGGCCTGTGGTTAAGTGCACACAAGTCACTTAATTTCTCTGTTCCCCGCCTGCGAGGCAGGGATAAAACCCTTTGCTTTCTCTGCTGTCATTGGCAATGGGAGCGTGGCTTTGAGGGCTAGGTCAGACCCTGTTTCCAAACCCCATTTCTGTGGCCTTGCCTGCAGTGAGGCTGTGGCACCAGGTGTGGTGTCTGCACTGAGGTTCTTGCACCATGTAGGTGCCTGTTCTGAGGTTCTGGCACCAGGTTTGGTTTCTGGCACCAGGTGTGGGTGCTTGCAGTGAGATTCTGGCACCAGGGATGGGTTCTGGCACCAGGTGTGGGTGCCTGCAGTGAGTTTCTGGCACCAGGTGTGGGTTCTGGAACCAGATGTGGGTGCCGGCTCTGAGGTTCTGGCACCAGGTATGGGTGCCTACAGTGATGTTCTGGCACCAGGTGTGGTTTCTGACACCAGATGTGGGTGCCTGCAGTGATGTTCTTGCAATATGTGCGTGCCTGCAGTGAGGTTCTGGCACCAGGGGTGGGTTCTGGCACCAGGTGTGGGTTCTGGCACCAAGTGTGGGTGCCTGCAGTGAGGTTCTGGCACCAGGTGTGGGTTCTGGCACCAAGTGTGGGTGCCTGCAGTGAGGTTCTGGCACCAGGGGTGGGTTCTGGCACCAAGTGTGGGTGCCTGCAGTGAGGTTCTGGCACCAGGGGTGGGTTCTGGCACCAGGTGTGGGTGCCTGCAGTGAGGTTCTGGCACCAGGGGTGGGTTCTGGCACCAGGGGTGGGTGCCAGGTGTGACCCAGGTGTGTTTGTCCCCGCAGTTCGGCGACGCGGGGCTGCGGCTCCTGTCCGAGCACCTCACCATGCTGCAAGTGCTCAACCTGTGCGAGACGCCGGTCACGGACGCCGGGCTGCTGGCACTGAGCTGTGAGTGACAAAGAGGGGCTTGTGTGGGACACTGTTTGTGGGTTCTGAGGAATTCCTGTGGGTTCAGGCAGGGGATGGATCTCTCAGTGCTACAGCGCTGTTTCTGCAGGGATTTAGGACAGGCTGGGGTTGTGTTTGGGTTTAATGTTCCCTCCTCTCTGCCCAGTCCTGCAGCTGTCCAGCTGTGGGATGGTGACCTGAGCCTGATGGCACTGGGTGGCCTCGTGTGGGCTCTGTCCTCCTGAGGCATACTCTAGATATGCCTCTGGTATCACTGATGGCACCTGTCCCCACCTCACGTGGTGACCTGTTGCCCAGGGTGACCAGATTCCCAGATTTCTTCCCATGGGTATCCCCTCTGGGTGTGACCTGCCTTTGTGGTGCAGGAGGGGAAGATTGCAAAGCCATCTGGCAGCTTCTCAGTCTGTTCAGAAAACTGTGTGCAGCAGGTTCCATACTCCTCCTGGCATTTTTTGTACCTTCATTTCTGGGGAGGTGGAACTCTCCCTGTCCTTAGTTTAAACAAGGCAAGGCAGAGGGAGGCATCCAGGATCCCCTGAGCACTGAGAGCTGCTCGACGTGCTGGAATGGAGCTGCCTCCTGCACCCAGCAGGGCATTACAGACCTCACTGCTGAGCTTGGAGGGCTACTTTAATAGGCTTGATCCTACACAGACGTGCCAGACAGGCCACTAGTTATGGCTCATCTTAGGAAACTATTCTAATAAATACTGGAGCCTAAAATGGGAATGGGGGGAGGAGAGGGAGGACTGCCAGATCAGCATGGCCCCTGTGAGCACCACGCAGAGCACTGAGAACGGGCACTATTCAGAATAATGTGCAGGAAACTGATTATGAGAAGTTGACTGAACTCCTTTGAAGTCAGCAGTCTTAAGCATATGCTTAATGGCCCTTCCTAAATAGGGACTTTTTCCTGGATGAGGGCCCAAACAGCTGTTTATCCATTTGTATTTCTATATTTTATGCTATTCAGCTTTTTCCTGGGAGTGCTGCACATAGTCATGTCTTGTTTATGCTTTGGCCTACTGTAAGCATGATATTTTAAGAAAATGCAGCATGATCATAAGTATCTGTGTGTTTTCTCTTTCAGCCATGAAGAGCCTGTGTAGTTTAAATATGAACAGCACCAAACTTTCAGCAGATACCTACGAAGATCTCAAGGTATTTGTGAATTTCATCCTCTAAAAATGAGAAGTAGCTGTAGCAACAGCATGGTGGTGATCCCTGGGGCAGGGAGAGCTGATCCTGTGGAGTGGGTAGCATGAAAGTTATCTGAAGGGGGTGAAGTGGATTATTTTGTGGATATAAGGACTGAAAGCAGCGTTGGGAGGTTGGTGGCTTTGATGGACCCAGGAAACATTTAATATACTGAATGGAGAAGCATGAGATAGAATCAGCAGCTCAGTCTTTTTGCCTGCACTATCAACAATAAAGGCTTTATCAGTAAAAGTTTTATAAATAGAAGCATACTGATTGTTTCTGATGAGGATACAGGGACAGGTACAATCTGGTGCACACCATATCCTATACTGTTTACAGGACCAAAAGTCACGTGGGTGAACAGTATCATGAAGCTTTGATTTGGAATGCCAAGGGAGAACTGAAAGCATTGAGAAAAATGCAAATTTATCTTGACGCCTCTAGGACTGGAATTGGGCTCTGAGCAGAAACATCTCACAGATGCCCAGTTCTGAAATTTGGCATGTAATGTCTGGTTTTACTGTGAGTTTGTAACCACTTAGGCACAATGGTGTAAAGAACCAGGATGTAGCCCCAGGTGGTTTCAAAGCTTGCCTGAGATGTGTTGGCTCTCATGACTTCACGTGGACTTTGCCTTCATTCTGGTGGTGTGTGAGTCTCATCTCCCAAAATCTTACCTTAGAGACCCAAGGACTCAAGATGAAACTTCACATTTGTTGTCTTGGATGTTGAAACAGATTGGGCCACATTTACTTAAAAGGTCACAACCTTGGGTTGAGTTTGGAACTTGAAGCAAGTCCTGTAACTGCTCTGCTTTCAAAATTCACTGCAAACATCTATCTTTGGTTCTGGCTGTTGGAGCCAGGGCTCCCCCAGGGACTCAGCTGCAATGCTGCTTGCATGGAGTTTTCAAGATCAGCTTTTAAAAACTTGTGTCACAATTGTATATGCAAAGAAGTCCTTGGAATTAACAGCTGGCTTGCAGATGGGTTCACACAATGGAGCTTGTATCAGGTCCCAGGCATTTACAGACAATCAAGGTCAGTGCTGTATTTGGCCTAGGGCTCTGAAATCACATCTGTTGAAAGACTCCCCCAGTCCCACCCCTGCTTCTGAGCCCCTTTGCCACTCATTTCTTGCTGAAACTCACATTTTCCTAACCAGTTCCCTCTGCTCTGGTGTGGCATTAATAGTCCTTAGCAGCCACACAAGAAAGTGACTTGCCAGGGCAAACAGCAAAACTGCCTGTGAGCAAAGTCCTGGTGATTGCAGAGAATTCAAAAAGCTGAGAAAACAGGCAGGCATCACTTTTTCCCCTTTCACCTCTTCCATTGAGATTTATCTTGGTGGCCATTTTTTAGGGCTTTGTGTGTGTTCAAAGGTAGTAGTTTCTCTCCCTGGGGCACATGGTTGTAGGTTTGTTAAGAGCAGCTCAGACTTCAAAGAGCATTTTTTTGATACAAATCTTTCCTTCTTCTCACATTGGTCTGCAAGAGCATTTGGGGCACAAGCCAGTGATGACATTTCCTCTCAGCTCCATCCCCCACCCCACTAAACACGTTTGCACACACACAGACACCCACATATGTACCAGGCAGGCTGAACCAGACAATAAATAAACACCCACTACTGAAGTCATTATTGCCTAACTGAAAAATTATTTGCTGGCAGTGTCTGTAGGATTATGAATAGCTCTTATCAAAATATGCGTGCACATAAATCAAGGAGTGAGGTAATAATGACTCCTAGAAACTTCCAAGTCCTCAATTATGCCCTGGCCTAATTAAACGTGTTTATTTGTTTTGAGATAATTAGCCATGCAATTATGGTCAGGGAGCGTGGAAAGGGGATCGGCGATAGGGGCAGCACAAACAGCCAGTCCCCATCTGCCTCGTGTGGGGTGATTCAGGAGTGATATGGCCACAAGCACTGGAGTTGTGGAAGGGAGACCACAAAGGCACCAAAAGTTGCTGATGCTCTGTGAATTGTTTTAGTACATGGAGAGTAAAATGAGCAGTGTGGAGGCTGAAGGAGGAATGTGTCTCTCTCTGCTGCAGTTTGAGTCCACTGCCTTCATGGCCAAAGTTGGACAGACGTGTTTTGCTAAGCATTTGCATGAAAAATGAAGATCAGGGTCTGATCTGGACTTGGTGCATGGGTTTTAGAGCAGGTGGGACTTGGTGTGTCTGTAAGGGCTCAGCATGGTGTTCCTTTGCCACACCTGCCTGTCCCAGCTCACTGCTGAGCTCAGCACTGGGCCCAGGGTGTCACGCCTCTTCCTGCTGGTGGTTGGCAGATCAATCCTCCCAGTTTGCTGGGAGGTGCTTTGTCCCTTTCTGTAGCCCTCCTCCAGATTTGGACACCACCTCTGAATTGAGTAAGTCCAGGGCTTGTTTCCACACAGGAACTCCCAGGCCAGAAAGCTGTGTCTGCCCTTTGCCTCTCCTGGGCTGCCTGTCATCCTCATCACAGTGGGGCTCTGAGCTTTCCTTGCCAAGGGGAGGTGCTTTCATCCTCTTTTGGGAGCCCACATTCAAAATACATGTACAGTCTTCAGAGCTGCACAGGTCCCAGCCTTGCTGTCACACAAAATGTCACAGGACACAAAGGTTTTTTTGGCCTTTACCTACCCTGGGCAGCCAATCGTCACCACCAGCGAGGCAAGGTGTTCTCCTTCCCCAGGAAGTTCTTTCACCTCCCACTTCTCTATTCCTCCTTCACATTTGGATACCACTGCTCTGTTGGATAAGTGCAGGGAATGATCCCACACGAGAGATTTGGCAGGAACTTTTTACCTGAGCCCTGAACACGTTGTTAATTCTGGCCTTTCCTCCCCTCACAGGCTAAACTCCCCAACCTGAAGGAGGTGGACGTCCGCTACACCGAAGCCTGGTGAACTCTCCCTGCCTCCCACTCTTCTCTTTTGCTTCTCATGAGAAGGAAAAGATTTTTAAAACAGACAGATTGAAACAAACCAGAAAATAACTTTTGGCCAATTCCTGTAGAGCAGTGAGTCTGGGGACTTGGTGGCAGGAGTTGTGGTTGTGGGGTAGCAGAGTGGAGTTGTGTGTGTTGGGAGGACGGGGCAAGCCTGGACCCCTTCGGATACTTTCAGCTTTGTGATTTCAGAATCAACATGATTTAAATTGAAAAGGAAGGAAACAAACAAAAAAAAGGACTTTGTAGCAGCAAGAGGATTATAAAGAGGAAAAAAACACCTTTGTGGATTTTATTTGCCTTTGTGTTCTATGCCGTGTGGAGAAAAAAAAATATATTCCTTTGTCCTTACTTACCTGGGTTTCCTTGGCTGGCACCCAGCCAGCCAGAACTCCTGTTTCACCAGTTTTGCTCCAGAAAATCAAACTTCAAAAATCTCAAGAGAAGAAAACCAAAACCAATATGATTTTCACCTCCCCCCATGTCCTTGCCGTTGTTATGCAAAGTAATTTTGTTGTACATAAGATTTACATAATGCACCTATTTAAGAAAATGGTTCACAAATAACAGGTCTGGGACCTGTCTTTTATTTATGAATTGTTAATTCTTTTACCCTTTTTTTGCGTATAGTACTGTATAAACTAGTTTGCTGTCTTGTTGTTATTATTATTTTTTTTTAAGGAAATGTCCTCCTCGAAGAATTGCCTTTTAGTAATGCAAACTGTATTATACTCCCTCTTTGTCGACATTCATCGCGTTGTCTTTTTGATTTCAAAATGCCTCAAATGTTATCAAATAGGAAGGAAAATCTTTATCAAGGGGACGTGGTTGTTGGGGGAGGGGGTGCAGGGATTAATAAAAGTCACAATTCCTTCCAAAGTCTGAAAACTTTTCTTTAGTCTTTTAAGCCATGTCAGGTTTAAACACGGGAGACGGGGACAAGACGTTTGTTTTGCCAATGGGGTGTTTGCAAACTGTAGATTTTACCAGTTGCCTCCGATGTTTGTTTTCTGTTTACGTCCGAAATTTCAAAAAGAGAAAAAAAAAAAAAGCTCTCCCTCCACTTTGTGCATCAGCTTTTTCTGTTTGTTTGGTTTTTTTTCCCCCTCATTCCCTCCCCTGTCCTGTGCCCCCCTCCCTGCCCTATTCTGTGCACGCATTGTTCTGCATGTTCCTCTGGGGAGACTGAGGAAATCGCGGTGTTGCTGATCCGATAGCTCTGACCTGTCTGTAAATGTGACTGCTACATTTTTCAGATTCCACAGTTGCTTAGAAGATGATTTTTTAAAAATCGTGGTTTCTTTTATAACTATGCTGTTGACTTTTTTTTTTCATAATGAGCCTTCATTGTACAGAGCTGCTTATTTAAAAAAAATACAAAACAAAAACAAAAAGAAGTTTTTTCCTCTGTTTAACACTTTTGTTTTATTCTTCAGCACCTCAAGGTTTCACATACAGCCAATGTAATTTTTTATATAAATATATATATATATTTAATCTTATTCAATGGAAAGCCAAGCTTTTTTGTTCAGGTTTTTTTTGTTGTTTTCTTTTTTTAAAGTTTGTTGCTATGTAGACAGCCCCATCCCAAATGATGTTGTTTTTCTCTTTTTTCTTTTTTTTTTTTTTTTAAATAATGAAACAGAAATTGAGTCTTAACTCATGTAGTGTGTCAGGTTTTTTTTTCCCCCTTCAAATCCCAGACTGTACAAAGATGCAGTATGGGAAGGAAGAAGAAGAAGAAAAAAAAAAAGAAGAAAAAATATGCCAACATTTTCCTTAGCACTGTTGCTTTTACCAATGGTTTACTACTACTGTTCTGTAGCTGTGTACAAAGAGATGTGAAATACTTTCAGGCAAAAATAAACTGTAAGTGAATATCTTTTAGCTGCGTGCTTTGTGTTTTCTTTGAAGGAGGCTTTGGCTGGCTGGTGATGTGGGGATGCTGTGGGTGGTGCAGACTCCAGAGCAGGGGGCCCAGCAGGCAGCCAGGCTGTTTGCCACCACTCTCAGACTTGAGGAGCCACCTAGAAGGGAGGAGAAGGAGGAGGAAAAGGAGGAGGACAGCTGAGCTCTGTGTCTTGTTCTTGCATCCCTCCCCAAGCCTGTTTTCTGCACTGTCCCCAGTCCTCAAAATGCTGAAGGAGTCCTTGCAGTGGCCATTGAAAGAGTTGCATTGGTGAGGGGGTTTCTTGCATTGGTTGCCTGATGTAGGCAGTGAGGGAAGCACTGAGGCTTCTCCAGGCTCCAGAAGGGTTCCTGGACATGAAGGTGTATTTTAGGGTAGCCTCCAAAAGCAGGGGTGTGCTGTGTTTGTGTTCTGCTGTTTTGATGAAGTCCTGCAGGGTGTGGGCTGGACGCCAGCAGGAGACCCAGCTGGTGCTCCACGACACTGCCTCCATTGTCTGCACAGCTCCTGAACTTCTTCAGCTTTCAAACCAATGGGCCTGACTTGAATCCAGTTCCTGCAGGTGTTCTGAGAGCCACCTTCATCACCTGTGTTACCTGGCTCCTGTACTCTCACTTCTATCTGTATTTCTCTTCCGTTCCACAAAACAGACTTCAGGACATGGAGAAACACAAGGGTTTGTACTGTGCTTTCAGCCAAGCTAAGGAGTGTTCACAGGATGGCCATTGATAAAGTGAATAACTTGACTTGATTTTTCTTTTCCTTCACTGAAACTAGAGAGCTGTAGCTGAGTCTGTTGGGCTTTTTGGGTGTTTCCCCTTGAGCAGTCACCACTGTGTATGGGCTGTCCTGCCCTGGCAACAGCAAGGACTTCACAAAACCTTTCTGGACCCGGAAGAGCCAGAAATATTCCTGGGATGTGTGAGGGACTGAGAAATCACCCAAGGAAGGAGAGCTTTAGGCCTTGGTGAGATGGAGGCATGTGTTGGATACAGCTTCTCTTCCTGCTGTGGACAGTGACCCCTCCCTGAACTCCCCAGGCTCTGCCTTTGGGGGAACTGGTGACAGCATTTGAGTTCTGCAGCCTCATCTGGATTATCAGCAGTGGGAGAAGCCTGGACATCCACAGAGCTTTGCTGAGATGCTCCATGGGTGACTTGGAGTGAGCAGGGAACAGGCGTGTGTGAGATCCTCCTTCAACACCTGCCCTGCTCCTGCCTTCTGCAGCAGCTCCAGGAAACTCCTCCTTTGTGCTTCCTCCCTGCTCCTGGCTCCTGAAACAGCAGAATCTCCCTCCCCCTGCCATGGCAGCAGGCTGAACACAGTCAGTGAGATTGGAGGTGGTCAGTGTGGAGTTAAGTAAAATGGTCCTCCAGGTCTATCTCACCTGGCTGGAGCCATCACTGTGCCAGGACAGCTGCCTTTGGCCTCAGACCTGTGGCAATTACAGGGCAGCATTGTGAGGCTGTCTCAGGATTGTGTCTGAGTGAAGATTCTCCTGTTGGTGACACAAGGTGGGGATTAGACATGCTGTAATAGAGATGCTGTGTCTGAGCT
Source organism: Trochalopteron elliotii (assembly GCA_024734555.1). Lineage (NCBI taxonomy): Eukaryota > Metazoa > Chordata > Aves > Passeriformes > Leiothrichidae > Trochalopteron > Trochalopteron elliotii. Next base: position 258,432 of record JANPWX010000387.1, read on the forward strand.
TGCACTCCGGTTTTCCTGAGCTTTTTGTACCAGAGCACTGGGCCTCGTAGCTGGCTGGTGGTTTCCCCTGGATAATGATGCCTTTCTGCCTGTGCCCAGCTGCTGCTGGCTGATAATGGAGCTGTTCAAAAGCTGCCTGGTTCCGTTTGGGAGGTGACTGCAGCCCATCTTCCCGGGGATTTGGAATGCCAGGGGCTTGTCCAACCTGCAGCTCTCGGCTTTCAACCTGAACTCGTGCAGCAGCTCTGATGTGAGTCCAAAGAGCACAAAGCTGCAGCACTGCCGAGTATCAGGAGCAATTTTCTCCTGTCCTCATTAAAACCCTGTGGTTGTCCTGCCTTCCTACTGCTGCTTCCACTGCTCACAGCTACCTTTTGAGTTTCAGAAGACCAAACACAGAGATGAATCTCACAAAGTACCTTTGCCTCCAGTTCCCCAGCTGTGTGGGCTCAGCTTATTTGTTGCTCAGAGAGTGAAATATATACCTAAAATCCTGAGAACTCAGCATGGATTTGCTTGTAGAGGAGTGCTGAAACAGATGCTGACCTGTAGTATTGTCTGGTGGGATAGCCAGGTTATCCACAAGTCCCAACACTGGCTGAGGGACCTCACAGGGAGCTGTGGGAGATGGTGGCACTGGGTAGGTGTGGGGAATCTGGGGTGTGTCCCTGGGGCTTGCTCAGGGTCCTGATCTATCCCCAGAGCAGGCAGGCCTTGTCCTGGGGCTGTGACCTGGCCTGGTCCCCAAGGCCTGGAGAGGCTCCATCTCTGAGCCCTCCAGCACCGAGCACAAAAAGTGTCTCTGATGCTCCTTTTGCTTCCCACAGAGCACCAAGGTAAAGTTCAGGTGAAGTCCTCTTGGGAATAAAGTGGGCTCTGGACTAGCAATCCCCAAATGCAGTAAAGGAATCAAATAGTAATGAGGTAAAAGCAAAGCAGGGATGCCAGCTCCAGCCAGGACTGCTGTCTCTGGGAAACAGCAGCAGCTGGGCCTGTTCCCTTTTTTGGGATTTCCACTGCCCTGATGGCTGGGAGCAGCAGTACCCTCCTGTCTCATATGCACAAGGATTTTTAATCCTTGAAACTTTACAACCATGTATAAGCAGTAGGGCAGTAAGTGCTGCTAAGGGCAGTGCTGACCTCTCCCAGCCCCTGTAACACCAACCAGCTGTGCCCATTAGAACACATCACTCAGTGATATTGCTACCTCTTGAATTTGGAATTATTTTTTCCAACTAAATGGAGTACACATATCAAAATATTTCTTATAAGTAGATGTTACAATACATTTTTTTTCCATTTTCTTTTCTGCTGACAGGGAAAAAGCTTAAATAAGTATTTGAGATTAGCCATTTTTATTAATAACAGATCTTGGAATGTCTTTTTTTCCGTATATCAAACATGAAGGTATTTTTCCTGCTAGCCTGATACCTGCTTTTTTTTTTTTTTCAGGTAATCTTACTTTCATGCTTTTCACCAGTCAGCTAGAACAAGTGCTGTAATATCTTTGTAGTTTTCCAGTAGGCCCTCTCAGATTTTAAATACATACATACCCAAACCTCACAGATCTGCTGGCCATGGATGAATCTTGTTGATGTAAATATCTTTTTCCTACCAGTCTCTACAAAGATCCAAACAGAGCTCTGGGTAGGAGAACAGAGCTCTCAGTTTGTGTTCAGACCATTAAATTGGTCTCAGCACCTAAATTCACCAGTTTGCTTCACAGATCTGGCAGTTGATATAGTAACCAGTTTCTTGTTAATTTTTCTTCCAGCTGGGATAGGATATCAAACATTAATCCTTCAAATGTATGCTGCATAAGAATTGAAGTTGAGTTGTTCTCAGTAGATACTGAGATACTTTTAAATCATAGCAGGCTCTCCCACCCAGAATCTCCCACTTTTAAATAAGCCTTTGCTATGAAATCCCTGCCTTTGCATTAAATTACAAAAAAGTTCTTTTAGAAAGAGAATTTTGCTTTGAATGAGGTCAGAGATCCCCTGATTGTCTCACTTTAGTAGAAATGTTGCTGCTGTCTTTGGTATGCACTGCACCTCCTTATATTGAAATACTGAAACTCTGGCTTAGGGACACTTTTCTTTCTATATTTTACCTATTATGATGTCATTAAGGATAATTAATGTTAGTGACTCATTTGCCAGGTGCTTTATGATCTTGGGGCTAGATTTGGTTATTTACTGCTGCAGAGGGAGAGAGTGTGATCCCTGAACATTGCAAAAACACATTTGTCAGGAACACTTCAAATTTCAGTTTGGGCCATAATGTTAGAAACACACAGTCTGTGGTTGATTGTTGTTTATAAAAGAGAAAAGGCATTGTAAACCTGTCTATTGACTAGGATTTTATGTTCTCTGATTCTGTTTTACCAGCTGTCTCCCTTCCATGAGGCTCTCTCCAGGCCTGGCAGATGGGATGAGCAGTGGTGGGGCTGGGGGAACATCCCTGTACCTCCGTGCCTGGATGGGCCCATCAAGATCCCCTTCATGATAAGGAAAAGAGATTCTGCTCTGCACCATGGCCTATTGTAGGAGCAGGATTTGTCCACTGTAGCAACAAAAAAATAAACCAGACCTTTATAAGAATCCCAGCTACAGCTGAAACAAATCTCCCTGTGACTCGGGGAAGGGCTATGTGAGGGGCAGGGGGGACAGCTGAGCTCAGACACAGCATTGCTCCTGCCCTCACTGAGGTGGAATTCTTGTTTTAACATTGCAGTGAACTCGGTAGAGTATTTTTGGCTGGAACAGTCTGACCCAGACTTCTGCAACAGTCCACTATTAACTGATAAGTTAAAGGAGGCTCTGGGGGAGTCGTGGATGTGGCTAACGGGATGAAATTCATCCCTTGAACTGAGGCTGGCAGAGGGCTGAGTCTCCTTGCTCAAGCCTGGTAAAGATGCCAGGTCCTGCTCCTTCACAACTCTTCAGAAAATGTGCTGGGTGTTGTTGTCAGAGGGATTTTTGGTTTAGAGCTCGGGGGAGCCTCCCCTGAGCACTGAGGGCAAAGCTCCCCTGCACAGCCAGAGCCGTGCGTGGCCGTCAGATGCTCACACAGGAACACATCCTTCATGGAGACATGGAATTCCCTCTTTGAGGTCTGTCTGGCTCCACCTGACAGGAGAGTGGGTGGTGTATTCATAGTGCCTGTGACAGTGACCTTGTGTTCCTGCACAGTGAGAACTGCAGGACTCCAGAGTGCCAAGCCTCTGCCCAGGTCACCTCCTTCATATTTCGGGAGCTTCCAAACCACCTTTCTTGGAAATGCAGCCCATTTATGAGGACTGGGAAAATGGGTCAGTGCACAGAGGGCAGAGTGCAGTCCTGATGGGTGTTTCTAAAATGCAGCCTCATCCCACTGCTAGCAGTGAGGGCCCCCCAATACCCCCAAATGACGTGAGGAGGGTCTGGGCTGGTGGACATCCCTGGGTGTTTTGGCAGGCCCAGCGCCAGGGTCATCTCCTGTGAGGAACTCTCAAATAAATAAATAAAAACCCCAAACCAGGGGGGGAAGGAAAAGAGAAAAAAGTTGCAGTTGAGGTTGAGGCTGCTGCAGAGCCGATGACATCAATGTTTCCATGGTGACAAAATCTTCACTTAGGTATGGTGAGTGCCCTGAGCTTGCGGCTGCCAAGGAAACCCGCCCGAGCTCCAGCACCAGCCACTGCGGTCCTGGGCCTTCCTCCTCCTCCTCCTCCTTCTCCTCCTCCTCTCCCTGCCCTGCTGCCCAGGGTCTCTGAGCTGCACCCTGCTCCCTGTCCCATGTGGAAGTTATTTGGTGAAATTATCCATTTTTTGCCCCCACTGCCATGCCAGCTGATCCTGGTAATGATGAGGGAGAGTTGCCATCAGCAGGGACATGGGGACATGGTGGCTCTGTGACTGTCCTTTGCCACACCACAGGACCAGCTGTCCATTGATGGGCTCCAATGTCTTCATGGTGACCAAACAGAGCTCTTGGCTTCCTGCAGCTCATGAGTGAAGTTGCTTTGGGTTTTGGGGTCTGGTTTGGGCTGACACTGTGCTCAGGGAGCCCAGCCAGGTGTGGGGACCCTTCCTTTCCTGGGACATGGTGTGGTGTGGCCTCAAGACAACAAGTGGCTGGAGGGGTGACTGTGGAGGAGCAGGTGGGTGGGATATTTTCCATTCCTCCATGTCTTAAAATGCAGCATGAAACAACCCCGTCTCTGGCCACTCCTTTGCTGGGAGGTTGTCCCAGCACAGCATGGGTTGGGTCTGGGGAATTTTTTTTCCTATGATTCAGGTTAAAATCCTTTGAGTACCCACAGCGTCACAGACTACCCCCAAGGAGAATTAGGGAAATTCATGACATGACAACAGTGTTTATCCTCCCCCACCATCACGTTTTCCCTCCTCTTCATTAGTACAAATGGGAAGCTTCTCCTGAAGTTTGGTTATTCTCTAGAAATGCACCGAATTCAGACAAGAGCAGTCATTAGTCACCAGGGTGAACCCAGGGCTAACAAGCAGCGAGTGAAGTGAGGAAAAATAATTGGCAAGAGGTTTGGGTCTGAATAAAGCCCTGATTTCAGTGCTGTGCTCAGCTGAAGCCATGCCATGGTTGGCCAAATGTGAGCACCTTGGCCAGTGCTCCCACAGCAGTCCTGACAGCCCAGAAGGACCCCACAGCCCTCTCCACATGGTGGCAGGCTGGCTGGTGGCTGGTGGCTGAGAGCTCTGTCCTGCCATGAATTTATCTCCAGTGAAAAAGTGTAATCCAAATCCCACGAAAGTTGACGGGAAATGTTCTTTTCTAGCTCATTTTAAGGGAGCCCCCAGTGATTAAACAGCAGCCTGGGAATCTTTGTTTGGTTTTGTGTTTTTAAGTGGATACTGAGTGCAAGCCTAAAGGCTCCAGTGATGGATTGTGTCACATGATGCCACTGCATCACTCCACATGTGACCCACAGGGACTGTCTCCTTGCCTCTCTGCACACTGAGGTACAGCTCCAGCTTTGATTTTAGGGGTTGGGGGGTTGGGTCTTGGTCAAGCTGTTGTTATTTCAGAAAAATATAAAAAAAAAAGGCAGAAAAAAAGAAGAAAAAAAAGCAGCAGTGTGTCTAAAAGAGAAACATCTGGCATGTGAGACATTGCTGGCACTCAGGCCCTGGGGTCTGTGATCCATCAGGCTCCAAGTCGTGCCGTGGCTGAGCTGAGCCAGGGGAAGGGAAGGGAAGGGAAGGGAAGGGAAGGGAAGGGAAGGGAAGGGAAGGGAAGGGAAGGAAAGGAAAGGAAAGGAAAGGAAAGGAAAGGAAAGGAAAGGAAAGGAAAGGAAAGGAAAGGAAAGGGAAAAGCCTCAGCAGTGGCACAACAGAGCTGCCAAATCCCAATGGCACCAGGGAGCCAGCCTGGTGCCCCCACTCAAGGCGCTGAGGGGGTGGTAGAGCAGATGACCAGAGGTGACAATCACCTCATACTGCTTTTATTCTGGGGGAAAAAGACACAAGTTACCAGGAGGCAGAACTGTGGTTCAGGGAAAGTCCGACTTGCTGCTTGAGGCTTTAAAGGAAGTCCAACAGTTTTGCAGTAAAATGGCTTAATTTTATCCCACAGCAGTGGTAGGAGCAAAGGAGATTAACTAACAGCAAATCCCTTGAGAAAATGAAGGATTTTTTTAGGCCTGAATTTTTGAGAATAATTATCAATTTATTGATATCCCTTCAAAATAATTATGAATTTTACTCAGGACCAGACCTCCACTACCCAATTTCTGGTCTCAAGAGAAGAGTGTAGTCAAAGGGAAATGACTCACAGCTGCCTGTGGTTGAAATTAATGAGATATTTATCTGGAAATATTCTTGTCAGTGGCTTTTCCTTGTATTTTGAGTCAGGATAACAGCATGGAAAACATCACCGAGACAGTGGTGTCCTCACTGTGGTGGATGCAGGGACAGGAGGATCAGCTCTGTTAACTGGACAGTCAGAGGAGTGATAGGGTTTAAGGCCAAGAAACCACTGCCTGAATGTTCCAGCTGACTTGCTGCAAGAAACAGCCCATGATAACCCCATGAATGGTATTTATTGAGGACAGAAGGGAGAAAGGAGATGATGGGGAAAACCAGAAATCGGCTGTGATACCTTGGGATGGGACTTGTCCTTTTTTTAAAATTTTTCTTTGCTCATCCCTAGAAAGCCCTTTCACATCCTGCATTATCTTTCCTGTAAGCAGCAGCTCTTCCAGGAGATTTAAATAGATGTGGAAGAGAAATCCTTCCCCTGCCTGCGCCCGGGGTTACCCCGCGCGTCATCCTCCCGGGGAGGAACAGCAGTGGCCGTGTGAGCAGGGAGCTGAGCTTTCTGGATTGCTTCAAAGCCCTGCTCTGCCAACCAGATTATTGATCAAGAGGAAACGTCGGCGTTTCAGAAGCTTCCCCAAAAAGGCACAGAGCCTACTCGGCTCCCGTGCGTCACCGGGGATTTTTTTATCCGCGGGTTTTCCGGCGTGTTTAACACAGCCGGGTCGTCCAGGAGGGACCCTGGCAGAATCTCCCTGCTGAGTGACTCACACCCGCACATCATGGGAATATGGGTTGACTTCAACATACTGCACTTTTCAACTCTGATTCATGCCACCCCAGGAGAGTAAATAAGGCAACTCCACACACATCTTGGCCGTGACGAGCTGCCTTCCCACTGAAAAGGTGTCAGGACGAATGGCACTGCCAGGGAATGGTGTCACCTATAGCTTAGCCAGCAATTTCCCAAATAGGACAAAATGTCTCTTTGCATGTACACCACAAGTCCCCTTGCAGCCTGGGGTACCTGCCCTCTTGCATGTTGCAGGTCTTTACTAAACCAAAGATGCTGTGCTAAGTCCAGCGAGTTTTTGGCAGGTTTGCTAAAGCCTGGGGACATTCATTAGCAATCTGAGGTTGTCACTTTTCAGGCAGATCATTTCTCTGCAGATCACTTCAGAAGGGTGACTGAAAAAACCAGAAGAGCCTCACTTGTCTGGATGATTCCCAAATTCAGGGTAAGCCAGGTCACTGCTGCAGAAGGTGTTACGTGATATGTTTAGCACCATAGAGACAAAAATCAGGAGCAGATTTTTTTACACGATCTAAATGAATTATGTATCTGAAATCAGTTGTTTGGGGAAAAACTCCAATTGTCATTAGTGGTACCTGAATGGTGGTGAGTCACCAAATTACATCCTTGGGTTGGGGAAACGAATAAGTGGATGTCTAGTTGCCTGTTAAGCCAGTGAAACAGTCTGGCTAAAGCACCTCCTGTACCAGTCGGATGATTTCTTCAGTACAATTTCACTCCAATCCTGGCTTGCAGCTTTGCCAGGAAAGCCCAAGGAAAGTGCCCAGGTGCTCCTCATAGCTCCCATTCAGCCTCTGCAAACAGCAGCAACCCCTGCCCTGGGTCAGCTCTGGCAGCTCCCTCCAGCACGTCTCTGCAAACCCAGTGACTCAGCAGGAATATCTTGGCAGAAATCATCAAATGAAGGAAGCCTTAGACATCTCCTGATATCAGATTGTGGATTTGTGCTTTTTATTTAGCCTGATCTGTCACTGAGACCATGTAGCTATTGGTCTGTGCCTGGAGGGAGCTGGATTACAGGTGATTTTTCTGATTGCAGGTTGCTGATGTGAAGAAGTGAACGTGTTCTTAGGCAGGTTAGCCAAATGGAGGGGCAGAAGCTATTGAATAAGCATTAAGTGAATTGGGGGCTTAATTCTCAGCAAATGCCAGCTCCTCCAGTTCTTTCTCCCTTAGGCTTTTATAAAAATCTCAGTCTTATCCTGAAACCTGCAAGAGAGAAATATCCCCAGCTGCACAATTAACACATGCTATGCCACCTCTTACAGTGCTGTAATACTGTCTTTCTTTCAAAGTAAATAAAGAAAGAAAGAACCCCCCCCTCATTTGATTACATGTTCTGTTCTTCCCTCCAGCCTTGTCAACGTGAAGCACAGAGATTGCCTAATCTGCTCTCGTTATTTAATTACGTGACTGCGCTGGCTTCTGGCCGTAACCCATCACGACAGGCAGCACATTCCTGCCCAGCCTGCAGGCACCTCCAGCCCTGGTGGGTATGGGAGGTGTGTCCTCACATCCTCTGCCTGTCGGCTCTGTGAGTGGGCAGCCAGCACCACAGTAAGGACATGGCTTGGATCCAGCTGAGGAGTGGAGCACTGAGTCCCCAGCACCCAGGCCTGTGGTGCCCAGGGGACATCAGCCAAGCTCTTGAGGAGGAGACAAGTGGAGGCACTGGGTGTCCACACCCTTCCTGGCATGCCCACTCCCCAGGAGTGCCAGTGGGATTTGTGTGGTGGTGTCCTCCCTGTGCTCCCAGCATTCCTGCTGGTCCCAGGGTGTGCCAGGGCTTGGTCCAGCTGCGGGGTGCTGGCAACTCCTGGTGGGACCTGAGCCCCAGCCCTGGCACAAACCCACCTCTGGCCAGCCAATCTCCCCTGCCCTCAGGGGACAGCTGCAGCCTGCTTATGTCTGGGGGTGGTGTCTTAATCCAGCTACTTAAAAAAAAAACAGTAAAAAAGTCCTTCTGCTAAAATGCTGCTCTAGGAAGGACAGAGGAGCCCCAGCTGCATGGCTCAAGAGCACAGATGCGAGTTGAGTTTCAGTGATGTTATACCAGATGAATTTATCCTCTCAGCTTTAGTCAAACTGTCTGCATACCTGGACCCTAAATCACTGTTTTCATTATCTTGTTATTTATCTCTCTCCCTCACAGAGGTATTAAAGTCCTGGGATTGCAAACATAAAATGTGTCTCCAAGACAGAGTCCGTGCCCTCTGCTGTTGACAGTTTCCCCATGTGAGGCCCTCAGCAGCGTAGCTGTGCAGGCCAGAGAAGGAAATTAAGGTGAACTTGGTCTCCCCAGCCTGAGCCTTGAGGCACATGGTGCTTTTCTGCCTCTGCCACTGGCAGGGAAATGAGTCACCGACAGGACAGCATCTGCTACATGAGGTTGGTGTAGCTCTGGGAGATGGACCCTGACAGAGTGATGGAGGTTTGATGGCACTAAGAAAGAGCCACTTCCATCAATAGCTTTGCACAAGCACTTTGGCTCTTTACAGTTTTCATTCAGTGAGCAGCTGCAGAGGGTGATGGATTTTCCACCAAGTCAGTCTCCTTTGCCTGTGTCTGAGCAGCTTTGCCTTGGGGGATGGACCTTGTGGGGCTCCTGCACTGAGGCCAAATTCTTCCAGCACCAGGATGGTAACACATATGTGGAAGACCTGTGGAAAAAAAGGATTTCAACTGAAATCTGATTCTAGTGTTTCTTAGGCTTTGAGCATCCCCACCTAAATTCACAGGGTGCTGAAGGATGAGGCGCCTGTTTTCTCTGTTCTCATTTCATTTTGTTTCCTTTGTTTGGTCCCCATCATAGCAGCTCTTGGGCCCAGGCCCAGCACTTAGCAGCAGTAGCACAGGAATTGATTTCAGCAGAAGCAGACAATTTCCTAAATTATTAATGTTAATAGTGGACAAACCACAGGACACAAGCAAAAATATACAGAACAAAGAGCTGAAGAAAAGCAAGAGGATGGCAGCTGGAATCATCAGGGTGATGAGAGACAGAACAGGGATAGACAGAGACGTCCTGAATAACTGGGACCAAGATGGAGCACACACAGAGAAGGTTTTGGGAAAATCCAAAAGCAAAGCAGTGCACCCCTTGGAGAGATTCCCAATTGCTATGGATACATGCACTGTTATTATCAGGGTTTTATAACAAGCAGCTCACACGCAGCAACTTCTACGTGATGAAAGATCTGTGCCCTGTGCCTGCTGGGGGGCAGGGGAGACTCCTGTGTTGCCCCCATCCTGTGCCCTGCCTCGGGGGTGGTCCCTGAGGTTGCCCAGTCCCTCTGACACGGGGTAGCTCGTTGCCAGCCTGCCTGGCGCGTCCTAGTTGTGTTTCTCAGAACCCCTCCGTGTTTTCAGCTGATTTGCTTTGACATCAGCAGCCGGCAAGAAGTTCTCTGTGTCGGGGTGCGTGGGAGTGCTATGTGACACCTTAATCATGCTAAACAGGAACACACATTCAGATTTCCTCGGCATTTCAAAGAAATGTGATTTCCTTTGTGCTGCAAAGAAAGAGTTGACTTGATTGCGACTCTCTGTGGAGATCAGCTCTGGTGCCTGTGAATTAGGGTGCCAGGATCTCATTCTGGGAAAAAAAGGGAGATAAAACACACCAGGCTTTTGAGCTGTAACTATTAGGGTTAAGTTTCTTGCTGGTAACTGGGGTTCATTTTGAGGAGACCTGTTTAATTTAATTGGCCAGTGTCTCAAGAAATCAGATTGTGTTGAAAAATTAAAATTTGTATACAAAGTACCATATCATACTGAAATATATATACTGAAATACCGTACTGAATCCCAACTTTGGAAACAGTTATTAGTCGTTTAGCACAGGCATGAGAAACTAATGCAAAGTCCAAATGAGTGATTCACTTGTTAACTTATTTCTCTTCGCCGTATGGGTGACAAATATTTAAAATTTCAGTGAAGACTCAACTAGGGATGAATATAAATGAGTACATATATAAGTGAGCATTTGCTGACCCAGATTAAATGAAATGATGGTAGGGAGGAATCATGAGACACCTGCTAGCACAGGGCCCAGTGAAGAGTGATGGTGATGTAGAGTGGGATTTTATAGCAGGTGTTATTTGTGCTGTGTGGCAAGGCCATTGGAAAAGCTGGGTGTGTACTGGTGTGTTCATCCTGCTGACCAGCCTCACTTGCTCAGCTTTGCTCATCTGGATGCACAGGACTGCTTGGATGCTCAACATGAAAATGCTTTTCATTTTTTGTGATTTAAGAGATAACCTTAAAAGCAGAACATTTGGTAAGCTACCACTCATGGTAATAAGCAAAACTCCTGTTGGATCTGATAAACGAACAGGAATGATTATGCTCAATTTAGCAAAGCACTGTGTTCCTGCTGGATATGATCCCAAAGCATGGGACTGAAATGTGGTACTGCCCAGGAACCCCTGTCAGGGGCACTGAGGTTTGCCACGGCGTTCACCAGACACGCGGTAATTGTCGCTGCCCAACTGTTTCAGTTTTCAGCACCAAATTAACTGTTGCCTAACCCTGTTCACATAGCGTGCAAAAAAAGTAGGTCACTCGAGGCAGCAGGTATTGCTGGGCTTGGAAATCTGCTTCTGCACGTTCACAGTTCAGCAGCTCCTCTAGAGGAAGGATCACATCTGTTGTCACCAGGCTCCTACCCGAGCTGCTGCCTCAAAAGAGCAGTGACTGCATTCCTCTCCCCAGTGTAATATGAGGGTGCTTTTCCTTTCCCAGGTGAGCTGCTCCAAGACAGGGAATGTTCCCTTCCATCTTCAATGGCAATGATCCTCCTGTTTTAATTGAGAGCTAATAATAATATCACCTTGCTGTCTGAATCTGGGTCTGGATTTCCAGTCTCAGACTGGGAAATGTTATCTCTAATCAAGGGGAAGCTGGAAGGAGGATGAATTTCTCTCCCCATGCCTTGGTCTCCTGTTCCTCTGTGATGTTGCAAAAGCCAGGTGCTGCCCAGGGTCAGGATAAGCCCTGCTCCCTGTGGCTGCCAAGGGCTGCTGGGCTGCATGGTGGTGTGCAGGGACAGCAGGATGGTCCCCATGGAGGTGGCCCAGGAGCTGGCTGCTGGTGGAGCAGCGCTGCCCTGGAAAGCAGGATGGAACAGAGTGGCAGAAGCAGGGTGGGCTTGTCCTGTGAGCCTCTAAAGAGGAGTTCAGCATTGGATTGACAACACTGGAAGTTTGTCCACGATGAACTGCTCTTTCCCACGGTGCTCAGGCATTCTCCTCAGGGGGATTAAGGCAGTTTGCACGATCAGCTCTTGGCACCCAACCCCTAATAGTTTGTGTTCTGAATCCTGCCTGCTGGGCTGTGGTTACCTGCCCTGGTCATCTGCAGGAAAGCAGACCCAGGCAGAACCTTTCTGCAGCTCCCTCACTGCATTGTCACACAGTCCCACACCCAAAGGGGTTTCTCTCTCCTTGTGCTCCTGCTGTATTTAAGTCTCCACATTTTGCACCTGGCTGCTGGCCTGCATGGCTGGAGGCAGACCTGTGATGGCACTTGCAAACAGCAAAGGGTTCTTTGTCCCTCAGTTAAAACACAACCACTTGCAACACGGTATGGGTTGGAAAGCAGCCACTGCTCCTTCTCCCTGGGTGCAGCAAGGGGCTCTCCCCCATCCATTTGTCAAATCAATGTTGTTTTAGAGCTGGGGTTAAGCAGTCACACAGAATTACCTGTATAAAAATACAGTGCAGGGAATGTTAGCTAAGCTTCACTTAGATCACTGCAGATGTGTTATTTTGGGACACATTCATACTGTGCAGTCCTTATTCAGACAAAACTGCAATTGACGTAATTTTTTCCATAATGTTGCTTTTATTTGAAACCATATCTATACATCTCGTACAAATCAAACTAATAATAAGCACTTCCATGTCAGACTCTACTTATGGATTAATTTTGGAATTTAGTTTATAGACATGATTTGACTTCAGTGGGATTTATGTCCCTAAAAGGGCTGCAGCAACAGGGGACAAATGCTAGAAAGTGGCTTTTTGTCTATAATTCAACATATTTGTTTGTGGAACCCTGAATGGTGTTCTAATCTTCCATCTGAAAACTGCCTTGTCACCTCTTGATTTACAGCATTTTCCTTTGCCTTGCCTCTCTACGACTCAGTATTTCTTACAAGGCAGGTATTGTCAAATCTCTTTCTTGAAACATATAATAACCACCTTTTGTATTGAACAGGCATATAAATTACTCAGCTTATATGACAGAACAGAAAATAAAGAGTTGAGTATCTGGCAGAGATGCCAAAGAGTGATGTTATTATAACCTTACTGTGAAAGTTTTGCCAGCAGAAAGTTACATATCAGTGAAATAATCAATGACAATATTCCCTTTATTACACCAAATACCAGAAAAGATTATTGTAGTATATATTTCCAGACAAATCACAACTCTCTTGTTGGGATGTTCAGTAGCCATCCTTGTGAATCACAGATGGGATTCAGAGCTTAAATAGACCCCAGGCAATGAAAGACACATGATCACAGGGGTTGCCTGTGAGTATTACAGATGTATTATTCAGATCTTCTTGGGAATTTTCCCACGATGTTTGTTTTTACGTGGGAAATACTGTTCCTGCAAAATTAATAACTCAGATTTTCAAATTTTTCTTTATGAAAATTACACCAGGAATGGAAGAGCTCTTTCCATGGGGAATGGTCCAGATGACACCAAATCACAGTGCTTGGCTTGGAGCAGTTTCAAGCAACCACCCATCCTTGCCTGAGCTGCCGACAGAAATATGGGATTTATGTTCTGATGCTTTATCCCTCCAGTTCCTGCAAACAGGTTTGGCTCATCTTGTGGCTGAAGAAGGGCATCCACCCTGGCAATCAGCAAACACCACGTCCCTGGGCAAACAGATGCAGGGAAGCAGAATATACCCTTGTAGGAAAAGCTGAAGATTTCAGTTGACAGGGAAAAAAAAGATTATAAAGTCAAGAGGCAGCTTAGGGAAAAGCATCTGTATCAGCCTCTCCATGCCCTGCCTCTGACTCACACTGCTCGGCCCTCTTTAAGCCTCTGAATCAAGTGACCTGTGCAAGGGTAATCAGGACAGCCCAACACGCACACGGAAGCCCAAAGCATTGTCTCCCCAGCTCCGTCCTTGGTGCCTGACTGTATCCCGGAGCAACCCTATTACCCAGGGACGGTGGGAATGGCCAGCCCTCCCCCAAACATCACCTGCAGCACCCGATCGATAACGAGCTGCATTACCGTCAGCACTTTCTTCTTGATTTATCGGTCCTTGTAAACATCAGCTGACTTTGGATGGAGCCTTAGGATCAACCTGGCAGAAGTGGAAGAAAAAAAAGAGCTAAAAGCCTCTTCGGTCGCAGTTTATTCAGGACTGGGATTTGGTACACGGCTCCACCTCTTGGCGACTGCACGACAGAGCTGTGGTTTGGCCTGGCAGGGTGGAAAACGACAGCGTTTGCTTCCCTGAGTGTCACCAAATCAAACAGACTTAACTGAGACTCTGGAAATCAGAGTCAGGTGCAGCCGGGATCTCGGTGTTGAGCTTTTTCTGCTTTAGGCGTGAAAGTCGCTCACAGGCTTTGGCTGCTCCGTATCCTTTTCCCATTGTAGGTGGGTGAGTATCCTGGAATCAGGTTGCAAAAGCCCTCTAAGATCCTCCAGTCCAAACATTAGCTCAGCACTGCTAAGCCCACCACTGAACCACATCCCCAAGAGCCACATCTACACGTCTTGTAAAATCCCTCCAGGCATGGTGACTCCATCGCAGAAGTTTAAAAGTGTTATGCCCTCAAGGGAGACTTATTTATCATCTGATTCTGGGGACAGAGGTTCCTCTCAGGCTCCGGTCCAGCAGCGATTGCAGGAGTCCCCGTGGTTGCGAGGCAGGGGCCGGGGTGGCCGGGACACCCGGGGCGGCTCCCGCGGTGCCCCCGCAGAGCCCGCACACGGCTCCCGTTCCGCAATCTCTGCTGCCCTCGCATGGCACGGCGAGGCACGGGGAAAGGAAACGAGCCGGCTTTGGGCACACTGGGGTTCGAACAGGACATGTGCCTTCGGTGACCGCCCCTGCGGGCTCGCAGGCAGTTCGGCAGGTGCTGATGGTTGTGACCCTTTCCGCGGTAATAACACTGAAAATTGATGGTGGCTGGACGTTGTCACATTCAAAGCCGTGTTCAATAATAAGTCTGAGCTTTTCTAGCAATGGTCTTGAAATACAGACCTAACAAGCCAAACAATCAATCTGCATGTGTCCAGGCAGGGAGTCCTTGTCTGGTCTTTGGCAAGTGGTTTTTTTCTTTATAATGTCATTTTGTTCTTCACTAATGCTCTCCATCCAAGGTTATCTGGAAGCTAATCAGCTAGACTTCTCAAGAACAAATCATTACCTAGCAAAATATTACTCATCCTGAAGATCAAACACAGCCTTGAGCCCTGCCTTGAACAGGTATTAAAGAAGGCTGTTCCAACCTGATGGTAAGAATAAAAATTTATTTTGAATTAGGATCTTCTTACTGCTGTTAGTAATCATTGTATTTTATAAAAGTATCAAATTATAACTCTAGCTGTCAAGAAAGTCTGTATTGACTCTGCTTCTCAGCTATGAGAAACTCTGGTGCTCTGAATTTCTCATAATACCATTTCTAGCTATAAACCTGTTGATCGTTGCTTTCATTTTATTTAAGCTTAATTTTAATACAAGACTGTTCTTACTGTTCACTGCCTGTGGGTAAATCCCATGGTGATATGTGCAGTGTGATGTACACCTGTGTGCCTCCTCTTGTGGCAGTTACCAAACCCCGAGTAAGCTCGTTGTACAAGGGACAGTAACGTACAGCATGCAAAGGACTAAACGTGCCTGTCCCATGGGATGTGTGCCATATGCAAATATGGGTCACATTTGCAAGAGCAGATTTGAGAAGATAAGCTGCTAAACTGGCCTATCTCTGGGAGAAAGTCAGGCTGAGCTAATAGCTAAACTGATCTTTAATCCATCTTTGCTGTAAACTATCTAGAAAGAGATCACTAGGCACTAAGCAGCCTACGTGGATGAGGTAAATGGTAAAATCTGAGAAAAAACCATTGGGAGACTAGGAAAGTAATAATTTTGAAACATCAAAACTACTGGAATTGTGTAACTGTATCCAGTGCAGGGCATACGGCTGTTGGTGTGTCTGGAGGTGACTTTGCTGATGCAGTTAGATTTAGTTGCTCATTTATGAGTCCCCTTTGAAAGAGACCAGTTGAAAAGACTTAGTGGGTGTGTAACATGAAGAGGCACTTGGGAGCCAAGCCAGAAACTTGTACAATTCCACTGAGCAACACCTAAATGAATCCTGAGCAGAAAGTCTGCTAATACTGGATGTAGGCAGTGAGTGGCATCGTGGTATTGCAGAAGAAACAGCAGAGCAACAAACTAAGAGGATTAGACACAGCAGAGGGACAAATAGAGAGGCTGAGGAGGGGCAATTCTCAGGATGGGGATCCTACCTGTGTTTAGTGCTCTGTTCATATGCCCACTCATGATAAATTTTATACACTGCAGCTTATGGAAATTAGTACCATTGACCAGGGAATCTTGTGCTGCTCCTTCATCTCTGTCCTGCAGCTCCCAGGGATAAGGAAAGCAGGCATTTCTCCTGTCTCCCTGTGGACTGATGTGTCTTCTGCATGGCTTGTAGAAATGCACTGCACAAGCAACAGATCTTAGTGACGGAAACACCTGGTACATTTGGACTCACTGAACCATCACTAGTTTGTCATTAAAAGGGAGGATGGCATAAATGGTCCCAGAAGAATGCACACAAATCCTGCCATGAGTAATAAAGCAAGTGCCAGAGTAGCATGGATGGTATTTTAATGTCCTGGGAAAGGAGAATTTTAGGAATCTGAACCATGCAAAGATGCTCGCTGGTATTCCTGGGTCACTGGCTTGAAACCACAGCAGGCAGGAGCTCCTGGAAGGTTTGCTGAGGGCTTCAGGCAGGAGGAGTGGAATTGGAACTGGATCAAGTTTCCTGGCTGAGACTCACAGCCTGCACACCACAGCCTTCCAGCCTGAGGAAGTGTAGTAGAAAGGACATATAAATGTAATGTGACATATATAAATAGCAATATTACTCTGGCAGTCTCCTTCCGTGTTATATTCTCAGTGGCAGCACCTATCAGCATCACTTCTGTTATACTATCTGTAAGTACAGGATAGGGCCAGCATTATTTTAAAATTCAGTTTATCATGCTAATTCCAAATGTCAGTGCTGTTATACTGACTTTCTTTTTATTACATAATCCTTTGCCTTTGGGAAAGGAGTATGGAAGGTCTTAAAGTTGCCATCAACAACTGACACTTTAAAATATATTTCTTTTTTGCCAACCTGATTGTATCATATGGTAGCTGAAAAATTAGAGGTATAAATAAATATGGTTGGCATATTGGCCTCAGAATTACAAATTGTTTTTTTCAGTGCTGCACTCATGCAGATTTCGTTTTTAAGTACTGCAAGATAACTTCTGATAGCACAGATTCCATCTGGAGTAAAACAATAGCAACGTTAGTTGTAGTGATAATGCTGCATTGGTGGTGGAGCCTTGTTGATAAATAGTGTACCACAAATACAAATACTGCATCACAAACACTCCTCCTGTATTCCTGTTCCAAAATCTCAGCAAAGTGAAATATCCTCCTCTCCGTTTTGCAGCTGGGGAAGGTGAGACACAGATTGACTTGCCCGAAGTCCCCAAGGAGCAGTTGCAGCGCTGGGGAGAGCAGAGTGCAGCTGTGATCCCAGCAGAAGGTGTGTCCTCCATGCAAATGCCGGGCTGTGCAGACCAGCTGCTCCATGCAGGGACTCTGGTGAGGGGTTGGGAAGCTCCCACTGACACGAGATGCTCTGATCCCTTGAAAAAGGCTCCATCTTTTGGAGTGCTGCTGCTCTCTCGGGATGCCTGTGCAGTGCTTTCTGCAGAAAGTTGTCCCTGTCCCCTTTGCGACCTCCACCACGTTTGCAGTCCAAACAAAGGCAAACAAGGAAGGAAAGCAAACAGCCAACTGCTTTCCATTGAGTTCAGGGGTTTCTCCTGGATACTTTGCAAGAGTTTTGTTTAGCCCAGCTCTGGCTTCCGCCCGTGGTGATGTGAACAAGCACAGGAGCCCACGACCGCTCTCGTGTGAGTGCGAGTGGCCCAGCCACGCTCACACAGCAGCAGCAGCTCAGGTGGTGGGGTTTGAGATGTGACCTGCTGCTACAAAACCACAGCACAGCCTCAGTGATGTCCTCTGGTTTATTATCCTGCTCTTTGTTCTCGAGGGCCTGCAACAAGGGCCAAGAAACAGAAGTAAAGAGGATCTGTTTTCTCTGTGTTTGGGATTTTAGGGTATTTTTTTGAACAATTCGTTGCAAATCAGCTGCTAAAAATGTGTCTGTCATTTCTTTAAAAAGTCATTTCCTGTAAAATCAGCTGGGATTGTCACTCTGCCTGAGCTCTCTTCTCTGCAGTAACACAGCACTTTGGTACAAGAAGCATGGCCATTTCTTCCTTGTTTTTCTCAATTAAAACATATGAGAAAAACTGCTGGTTTCCTTCAGTCAGAGGGAAGACTAATTAAAATAAAATTTTTATTATGCTGGTAAGATCAGCCTATCCCTCAAACATTCACCTTTCTTTTTAACAGTACAAATGAAAAGGACGTAGTGTTGAACCAGTGTGATGCTCCACACACACTAAGGGACAACTGCAGCTTTTTTTTCTCTTCACTTGATCCAAATTTTTCTGCAGAGCCTGATTTTTGATAGAGTGACTAAAAATCATTTTTGAACAAGACTGAGAAGGCAGCAAATTTGTTCTCAGCACACACATAAATAACGTCATGATGTCTGAAGGTCTAAAAAATATCTGTAAAACATATGTCAGCAAGAAATAGCACTTCCAAGGCAGCTCTGCTCTCAAGTTTTCTGCTTGAATATTTCAACAGAAATTATTAGTCTATTTTTTTTAATCATCATGGTTTTCAAAAAGCTCCTGCTTGGTGATTCTTTTCCTATTTGCAAAATGCTTTTTTTTTTTTTTTAAAGTGAATCATTGATAAATTTTTACTGCTTTTTTTTTTTTGTCACGTCAACTGAGATTTATCTTAATGTATTTTAAGTTGTTCGTAGGTGTCTTGGCACAACAGATTTTTCCTTTTCTCTTTGTCAACACAAGAATCAGTTGTTTGCTGGCTGGCTGGTTGGATTTTTCATTAACGAATTTCAAAACACACAGTGCTTTGCTTAATTACAGAGCCTCTATTTTCAGCTTCCTCATCAGAAGGTAGATGTAACTGTGTAACATGCAGATTGAATTCCAGGTATTTCAGCCAACTGTGCTGTTCAAGGACTGCTCTTGTGAGCTTCTGAGTGGTTCTGTTGCATTAATTTTCCATGCCCATTTACAGCAGTAAAGATTATCAGCTGGTTTACTGCTAATAAGTAACGACCATGAAAGGCCAAATTAAAAGCGGTTTTGTAACTTAAACAGATATAGCTCCAGCTGATCCTCTTTTTTTTCCATTACCTGCAATATTCACAGTGTTAGTTTTGGATTTGTGTTTTCAGATTTCTTTCTTAACTACAAGGGTCGAGCTGGGGCAGAGATGGCAAGAGGCAGACAAGGACAGCAGAAGCAGGGACTGCCTTTTTCCACAGTAAATGCTGGATGAAGATGTGTGTGAAACTTCAGCTTCAAATCAATTGTGCCTCAGCTCTTCACCTGTGGGAATAATCATCTCTCATTGTCTTCCTGTCCTCCTTCTGCTATTATCTGTGCTGCAAACCAAAGGAGCACTGGTTTTAGCTATTTAGCATTTCTGTAATAACTGCAGCCACAGAGGCAAAGTATTCCACTTAAAATGATATTCTTCAGAGTGAAACATGTTGTTGATACCTAAGCTAGCTGTAGGTGAAGTCAAAGTTTGCATTTTTTAGCAAAAAAAAAAAAAAAAGTGTTTTCTTGTATGCTTTTTCTCTCTGAGAGAACCACAAAACAAAAATACCTGTCTTTTAAATTCTCAGCCCCACACTTCCTGACTGACCCAGTATGAACCACTGCTGCTCTGCACACATTATTTCCTCTCTTTGAAAAAAAAAAAAAAGAAAAAAAAATAGCCACACTCTGGCAATACCTTGCATTTCCATTGACCTTATCTCTCATCTTTTGGGGGCAGCAAGCTGCTCTTCACAAGAAGGGAGCTAAAAGCAGAGCAGGGCAGAGACAGACACGGGGTTGGAGGCAGCACCTTCTCCAGCCCTGTCCTTTCTTCTTCTGCTGACAGATCTCCTCCCTGACATCAAAGCACCTCACTGGTGTCCACTGTAGTAGGAGGCTGGAAACATTTTCTCATATTATTTCAGTAGTATTCTTGATACTAGAGAAAGAATATAACAAAAAGGGGGGTATTTTTCTGCCTTTTTGGCAATTTTCTTAGCAATGTATCTCCTTGCTGCAGCACTGCTGCTATTGCACTACCCGGTGCTAAAGCCTGGCTGTTGTCACACTACAAAAATCATCAAAAAGCAACTTTAGCTCTTGTCTTTGCTGTGTAACTGAGGCTTTCCTGCCACAGCAGTGGCCAAGGTCTTTTCAGCCTGTTGAAGATGTCTGTCATCAAGTCAGCAGCTCTGTGTGTTCCCTCCATCTGTGCTGCCAGACCAGGGGAAAGCTGCTGACTGGCACTTGCTGGGAGCAGCATTTTCTTACTTTTCCTTAGAGGTCCTATAAGGAACCTCTTCTCCAGTTATATTTCTGCATGGTTTTGTATTTTTCGTTTTCTATGTTTTCTTTTTTGTCCAATAGTGTCACATTTTGTTTTATTTTCATAAAATATCTCAAAAAATGAACTCTGTTTTGCCATATTCAAACTCTGTTTTGATATAAATATTTGTGTTGCATTTCAATCTGTTAAAATTGTACTAATTTCTAAATAGATTTATCTACAAATTATGATTATTATTTGCATATAAATCGATTGAAAAATGGTATTATTCAGCTTCAATGTATTCACAGTTTTTAAAATAAAAAAATAAAATGACTGCCAATTATCAGTTGTTAACAAAGTGAACCTTCTCTTAATCTATTTCCCACCAGGGTGACAAACCAAGAGTTCTTTTCTGGTCTAACTTTTAAATCCTAAGTTCCATGCTTAAACCATTTTCTCCTGACAGCACGTGGCTGAACACAAGCTGAATGTTTCATATATATTATTAATGCATATCTTGAAACAGACAAGAATTTTTTCAATTCTCAGGGTTTTGAGGTTTTTTTCTTCCTAAGGATTAAAGATATTTGACATTTTCCTAAAAACTCAATGAGCAGAGTCCCTGAGACTCTTAGTGTTTGTAAAAAAAGTAAATTATAAACCCCTTGGATGCAGAAAAAACTTAAAACAGAAAGAAAGGGCATCTCAAAAGTTTAGAAACCAGAAGGCAAAGAGTTTAAAATTTGCCTAAAACAACCAGAAACTGTTAGAATTGCTGATCTCAGCTGGGGGCATCATTAACACATTGCCAGGCTATTAATGCATGATGCAAGGAGTGTCAAAAGGGCTCAGCCCATGAGGCTGCTACAAGAGGAGAGAGTCCTGCTGGCTGGAAGGGACATATTTCAGAATTAGTGTTCCACTTTTTTCTTAGAACTTCTTTTTTTGTTCTTATTTTTTTTCCCTTGCTGGCAGCAGCCATAACAAAATCTGTCCTTGCGAAGAAGTGAGTGTCACCAAAGGTGACAACTTTTCTTCGTTTAAATTTTAAATTAGCTAAAAGACCCAGGCTGTTGAAGACTTGATTAGAGATTTTGTATGCTTAAGGGGTCTTAACAGTGTGCTTTTACCCAGGTGGAGTCAAAGAGGAAGAAACCTCCGTTTGACACTGCCTCACTAATCTCAGCAGTGTATCACTCATTATTCTGCACAGGATTAAAGGTAAGCTCTGTATTGCTGCCTTTCAGGCTCAGCAGGGCAGTTATCCTTTGCAAAAATGGGGTTAAATAATTCCCAATGTGTGACAGAAAGGTTCTGGAGAGAACACAGTTGGGTTTAAATTACCTGGCAGAGCTTTCAGTGTTCCAGCCTTTGTCTTCTCTCCTGTAAAATATTCTGTAGCTTAGCTCCAGGATAAAAGGAGTTTCTTAATCATAAAGGAAATTTAAAAAGCATATTTTTGAAAGAGGAGGTGGTATTTGAAAATTGCTAGTCCAGTCTAAGAAGAAAAGAGGAAACAATTTTTGTACGTGTATGTGTGGCATTTTAACAATCATTACAAGCACACACGAGTCCTGGATGCTCAGCTGAAGTTAACCAAAATATTCTTAACTGGAGATCAAGGCAAATAAGCACTTGTAAATTCACGTTGCTAGGTTTCTTTATTCTAGACATTGTCTCCTGTTAAATGAGGAGCATGTTAGAAATTCTCCATGGAAAGAAAGTTGGTTGTTTTTTGTTATTTTTTTCTCTGTAGAGTTCAAATCTTGTGTTTATTTTTAAAGCATCTCATAGAATGTCCAAGTTCAGATTTTCAGTCAAATGTTAGTGATTGAGAGATGTTGTAGCTAGTGATTACAAACATATTATGTAGTTTCTTATTTTTGCACAAATATAATCTGTTTGGAGATGTGAAAGGATTTTTTAAAATATTGTAAGTGACATAATAGGATTCTACCTATATTAATTTTTATACACACACACCCCTGTATTTGAGATCAGCAGCCGTATGGGGTTGTTGATTGAGGGTTGCCTGCATTTCTGAAAAATGGTCCTTTGCTCTTGTAAACAAAGGGTCTTCTGAAGCTACAAAGGTAAATTTGCACCCCAGGATACTCAGAAGTCTCTCAGTACAGATCATGGTTGCAGATCACTCCATACCAGCTCCTACCTTGATCTGCTGGCACGCAGCATCTCTAACACTGCATGTTGAAAAGATGCTTGTCACAAAAGTGGAACAGAAGGTTTTGACCCTTAAACATGACTCACTCAGTTATGACTACAGTGCAGAAAGATAACAGCAGTTCCAAGAGCGATTTGCATTCTATACAAATATGCTGATCCTGGAGATATAACCAGATGGATGCTTTTTCAAGGCACAGGCATCTGGAGGGCATATCCCTGTAGAGTGTCTCTCACTCCATCCCTACTCAGAAATTATTACTCAAGGATATCAATAATTTTTCAATCATATTTTGATTTTAGTGAGATTTTGACGTGTTTTTACATGACTACATGCTTATCTGCATTAGGACCAGCGTGCTCTTGCCATCCCCAGAGAATTCTTGTGCTTTGATTAACCAGAGGGCTTTTCTAAACTTTTCTGATGTAGCATGTGTCAGATTAAAGCTGATCTATGCATGAGTGAGCACAGATGCAAGGAACTTCTCCTCCCTTCCTGTGTGCCCTGAGGGAAGGCCTTGCACAATAATAAATCCCTGCAATCAACCATGTAGAAAGTAGAGAAAGACCTGGGCTGTCTCTGTTTCATGATCTCAGAAAAGCTTCCACCAGCAGTAGCAAAATCATTGTTAGGAAGAGTTCAAGAGAAAGGGAGGAAAAAGGGAAATGACCATGGAGAGAAGCCTTGGTGTGTGTTCCACTCACACTGTGTGGTTTCTCACACATGTCCCCCATGGGGCTGCCTGGGATGAGCTCAGAGCAGTGGCTGAAGGCTGAGTTCAGCCCCACTCACTGTGCCCAGCCTGCCTGAAGGTCCCTTTCCTAAACCTCTCCAGGCTTACAGGGATAATGAGTGACAGCAGGAGGCTAAAGCAGATGGTCACAGAGCCTTTTCTCTCCTCAACTCACCCATGGTGCTGCTCTGTAGTGGGAAAGAAATGAAAGGCTGAAAGTTACCTGGGGGGGAGAGCTGGACTGTTTCTTGCTGAGTTACAACTCACTTCATTTGAAACTATTGTCAAATGCTGCTTTTTTCCTGTCCTTCCCACTCAAAATCACATTATCTTTATGAAAGATTTTTATGTAATTGGCTTAAAAAGCACAGGAAAAATTTTTCTCTGGTTCCCTGCAGAGTTTTCTGCCGTTTTCCTTTTCTGCTGAGGTCTTGTAACTTTGGTATCAACTCACTGTTGATAGTACTGGTAATGAACTGCTGGCATTTTATCACTGTGGATGTAGTGACTGTAATATTTAACTCTTCATCTGAAGGTGAGATTGCAGGCCCTTTAAACATACTGGTATTTTCTGTGGTCAAATCTGCTCAAGATGATGAGTAAATGACATGTGTGTCTAAAAAAATGCACTTTGACACTTATATAAAATGTTTTTACGTGTCTTTATTGAACATCCCAAACCACACTCGAGAGTTTTCACTCGACTGAAACATTTCTGATAAATGAAAAGGTTTTTTCTGGCACAGCAAGCTTTGCTCTGAGGAAATGCCATTCCAAAGTCAGGACATTAGGATAAAACCTGGAAGCAATGTTCTGCCCAAAGCATGTAACTGCTGTGAGATCTTTGGCAAACCTCCTCACTCTCTGGGCCTGATGCCTTTGAAAATGTGATATAATGATTTCCATTATTTTTTAAAAATTGTTTTGACATCTACAAATGCAAATTGTTACAAAAATTGTAAGGGACAGCACTGTATTTTGTGTATGAGGCCAGTGGGCAGTAACTCCTCAGAAGATTTTTTTTAAATGCAGATCTTGCTAATAACAAGAGACAGGGTGACTGAACTGAGCAGTAGTTCAACATTTGAGGACTCGGACAAACATTTCAACAGGCAACAGGCCAGCCACTTACAAGTACAACCTCCCTTCTTTCATGTCAGCTTTTCTGCTAGTGACCTTAGTAGTTTACTTTAAGTCAATATTTACTTTAAATATTATGATTAAGTGACAATAATTTACCAAGATTAAAATGCAACTCTGATAAGAATGGAGCCAAGTACACACTAGAACAGTTTCTACAAGAGATTCTCTTCAAGGAGCCTCAGCTCTGTTATCCTGAGAAGATGTGCTGGGGGTGTTGGACCTGTCACACTCTGTGATGTTGTTGAAGGTGGATCTCCTGTAAAATTCATTACTGGAATTGTGCTGCTACAGCTATTGCTCTCAAAGGTCAGCTTCATGCTACAGAGGCCCTTTGAGCCACTGAAGATGATCACCAACACCTGATCAAGGCTTCCCAGAGTAGCTGAAGCCATTGCCATGAGGAGCTGGGCTGGCACAGGACTGCTCTGCCAGTGACAGCAGTCACTGGGAAGGACATCCTTCCCCTCTTCCCTCCAGACTGCAGCAGTTGTTGCTACCTCAACTCTCTGTGAATCCTCTTGACAGGTTTAAAATTGACTTGAGTCCTGCAGATGCAAAATCCATAAAGGCAAACATTGAAAATTAAGTTTTCTTTATGAAACATTTGGTTATAAGTTTTGCAGCTCTAACCAGAAAATCTAGCTGAGCTAACATACATCCTGCTAAGGAGAGCAGATACTGTGATGGTTAGTAAATCCTTTGGCTAGAAAATGTCTGTGACAGTCTCAAAAATATTTGTTCCTCCTGCCTAATCACTCTTTAACATTTCTTACAATTGATGGGGTAAAGTTTTTCAACTTCTTGTCTTCTACACAAAAGCTGTTTTTTCACTGTAGCTCCTGTGAAGAAGTGGCACCAGTTTTGTGACCATTATTTATTATTCCCACGAGGCTGCCTAGCCAGTCCTGTGCTTCTCTTTCATGCCTTGCTTTATTCTTCAGGGGAAGCAGTCAACACTTCACTACCAAATATAAGACAGGGTTGAACTTTTCAGTGCTGTAATTAAGAGAGTGTTAGCGTGAACACTATAAATTCCCTTTCTGAGGAATTTATGACCAAAATGTAAAACTATGCTCCTAGCTGAAAAACTTGCTTTTCAGATCTTATAGTATGAATTGTGATATTTTAACAATTTAAGGGGTCTTTAAAATTATAAGAAGGAAGTTAAACTGAAAAGAAAAAAGAATAAAGGAAGGAAGATATTATTCTAGTGGTTAGCCTTCTTTTCAAACACACAGGTTTTGCTGGGGCAGATTCTTCAACTCAGGGAACTAATTTTCCCACACCTCTCCTCAGTATGTATCTACAGACTTTTTTTCTACAAAAAAGGACTGGAGATATCACCTGATAGTTATCTGTGACTATGAGATCCATAATCCTTACAGGAAATTATGTTGTCTGCCTGGAAGTTCTCACTTTTGAGGTTTGGTTGTTGGACAGCAAAGCTGCTGATTCTGATAATAAATCAGAATTGTGAGGAAGTCTGAGTACTCTTATTTTGGGTCTAGTGAGTGTGCTGAGTAACAGCTGGCATTTCTAAGAGTTACTCTTTTATTGATTTGGTTTTAAGGATTGCTTACTCCTTCTGAGATTATGTTACATCCAGGAATTTACAGGATTCAGTGTTATGATCCCTACTGCAGCTATGACTCTCTCCAACATTTTCTTTGGCTATATAATGACTCTTCAGCTTTAAGAGAGTTTTATCAGGTAA